>JAOTQG010123001.1:0-10505 GCA_025631175.1 Iris virginica | reverse complement strand
AATAAATGAATTCAAAATAAAAATCAATATATAATACAATTATATATTTGATATTTGATTTAATATAATAAAGTTGAGTGAATAAAAGATAGTGGAATGTTGATGTTGCAAAGTCTGAGAGAGTCTGAGGATTGAGATAATTTTTCTAAAAATTTAAGAAAGAGTATGAGATAGTGGAATGCTGAGTTGGCAGAATATGAAAAAAAATGAATGAAAATGAGCATTGGAGATGTCCCAACGAGTTAAACGAATCAGAAGATACGAATGTACGATAATAATAATAATAAAAAACTAATAAATCAATTAGGTTAGGCCCGTTAGGGAACCAACCCAACCAGATGGGCGAGGGAGGGAACATGACTGACTGAGTGACTGACTATGAGAGCGTTTTGTAGTAGGAGGGGGTTCTTTCTTCGTCAAATCATAACTCCCAGAGTAAAAGGGGAATCCATATACCCGCTCCCATCATCTCTCAAGCGAAGCCCAGTCAACCCTACGCCGCCACCCCCTTCTCCCGGGATTTTCCGCCGGAGCAGGTATGCAATCTCCCTTGCTGCTGCCGATTCATCTATATCTGCTCCCCATATCTGGTCCCCCCTAGCTCCTGTGAAACGCAATACTGCTGGTTCCTCTTAGTTGCGATTGTTGTCTGTCAATGCCAATTTCCTCTACTGCCGTTAACATCTCACACATTGATTAAGCAACTGATTGATTCTCTCTGTCTTGTTCCTTCCAGTCTTTTATTCGCAGACACATACATGGCTGGTGCTAAGGCTGCTGGGACCTCCTCCGATTCTAATCCTAAATCTAGTATAGTCCCTCCTCCCTCTCCTCTCCTCTCAAACACACACACAACACACACACCCTTTCTCTCTTCCCACTCATTGTCTGTAGCACGTATATCTATTTTGTTTGATCGGTGGATATGCAACTCCAGAGGGTAAGAAGAAAGAAGTGAAAAAAGAGACCGGCCTCGGTCTCACTAATAAGAAGGATGAGAATTTTGGCGACTGGTATTCTGAGGTACCTCTCTCTCTCTCTCATCATGTTTCTACTTCACATTTCTCATTCTTCTTCTTCTTCTTATTATTATTATTATTTATCTTACTTGTCTCTCTAAATGCCTCTTCTTCTTGTTATTATCCACCTATCCTTTTGGCTTCCGTAGGTTGTAGTGAATGGCGAAATGATCGAGTATTATGACATCTCTGGCTGTTACATTTTGCGACCGTGGACTATGGCCATTTGGGAAATCATGCAAGTAAGCATTTCAACTTTTTGCAGGTTCATTCGCTTCTTTCGTCTGTGTTTTGCACCAACCGTGGCAAAATTGTCCTGGTTAATGCAATATACCTGATTCTAATATTCATGTCATTTTAACCCCTAACACTCGTTTGTGTGCTTTCTAAGGAAATGTAGATACCAATTGCACTTCTTATTCTTTCATCAATGTTTCGGGAAAGCTATTTAGACTAATTGATTTCCCAACTATAAATTGCAGGCCTTCTTTGATGCTGAAATAAAAAAAATGAAAGTCAAGAATTGCTACTTCCCACTATTTGTGTCTCCTGGTGTCCTGCAAAAGGAGAAAGACCATATCGAGGGCTTTGCTCCAGAGGTGAGAGATCTGACTCCTCTTCAGTTGTATTAAATGTTTTCTTAAATAATAGCCAAAACTAAATGAATGACATAGGACCTTGCCCTTCGATATTATTGAGTATTTGGATCTTTTCTTCTACTATATTTCTTTAACAAATGTTCATTTTAGCTCCTCCAACTTTGACAAATATTACATCGCTTAGTAAGCCTGCATGACACATTTATGGTAATTTGTGAGCGAGGTATTTGTACAACACATTCCTCGTCGGGATTTATTCCGTTATTCTTTTTTAATGAATTCAAACTGATAACTGCACCTTAATTGTTATAGAATTCAATGAGAAATTTATAATACATGCTTTCACCGTACTCCTCCGTCCCATTGGAAGAGGTGCAATTGCCTTTCATGTCCTTCCCTGAAGAGTTACATTTACTTTTTGGATTAACCGTCATTACGACTTTACCCTTACTTTTTGCAAGGGATGATTATGAACCTCATATTGTGGGGTTTTATGTAAAGTTACCCATTTTCAACCCTTTTCTTGTTTTGAACATCAAGCTAAAGTGTAGCTCTTGAAGTGAGATTGAGGGAGTAATATTTACCGAGAAAACAGCCCATATTCACCTTCCCCACCCACTACATGGAATTTCTGTCACTTTGCACTGTGCTGAAGAGTTAATGAGTGATTCTGTTGCATGAAGTATGTGGTATACTGGTATTATCTAAATTGTAATCCATGGATCAGTGGGTATTAAAAGATTGCCTAATGGGTTGGTTCTTTTGAGAAAGTTATAAACCTCCTTCCTGAAAGGGATGCCACAATTTGTTCATTATTATGGACAAAATTTTGCACTCATTTTGGAATGCAGTGAGTAATAATTAAAGAAACAAAAGTATTAAGAGTTGGTTCTCTCATATTTCTGTCTCTCTGGTATTGCACATTGATGCTATGTAGTTTTGCGCGTGTTCCTTTATTTGTCTCCAGCATCTTTGTTTTTCTAATCTCATCTAGTGTTTTTCTTGCTACGCACTTGTTGAAGGTTGCTTGGGTAACAAAATCAGGTCAGTCTGAGTTGGAAATGCCTATTGCAATCCGCCCAACCAGTGAAACCGTCATGTATCCCTACTATTCTAAGTGGATTAGGGGGCACCGTGACTTGCCTTTGAAACTTAACCAATGGTGCAATGTTGTTCGATGGGAATTCAGTCACCCTACTCCATTTATCAGGTGCTTTTTTCTTAAAAGTTACTTGTTGGTGCTTATTCCACCTCTCATTTTCAGTTCTAGATGAATGCTGAAAATTGGGTCAGGGTGATGTTTAATTGTTTATCAACTTCTGGGGAAGTGAGTCACTTATTTTGCAAATTCACTTTGTCATTGTGTTTTTGAGATTATATGTGCAGACTGTACTGATAACAATCTCAATTCTTGCCTGTTTATTTACTGGCCGGTGCTAATTCTACAAATTTGTAGGAGCCGTGAATTTCTTTGGCAAGAAGGGCATACAGCTTTTGCAACAAAGGCCGAGGCAGATGAAGAGGTAAGACATAGTTTCAAAAATTCGCTTTTTGTTGAATATGGCTTGTGTATAAAAATCAGAACTTTAGACCTTTGTCATACTTGAGCATGAACTAAGCATCAGAGCTTTTGAATGTGATGGTTCTGGGGAGTGATCGCCAGTTTTTTTTTTTTTTGCCTGTGCTATTAATTCTTCTATGTAGACTGTAGTTCCACCTTTCAATCATTCAATTAATATTGACAGGTTTTAAACTTCCAGCTTGCACTAGTCTTCCTTATCAACAACTTTCAGATAAATTTCTCATCTCTCAGATCTAGGATTACCCCTCCTTAGAGCTGCCCACCACATAGAAACATACCTCACCTCTTGTTCATGTTTGAAGTTTTTCTTTGTGCATTCTTGCTGCATATTTCATGTGCAAGGAATTCTTTTTACTTCTTCCATTCCATGTTTAGGCAAAACAACACATGCTTTCTAATTGTTAAGTTTTTTTCTCATTCTTTTCCTTGTTTCAAAATCATGGTTGGTTCTCTATGGTGTCAGAATTAGGAGGAAATGACCAAAAATAAAAGATGTATCATTATCCAACTTGAAGGAAAATCAAAAAGTAAACTTACAAAATGCAGTCACCCCAGTCTAAATATATATGCAAGTCAATAGGGTATTATTATTTTGGATGGAGGGAGTATTATGTTATGCGGCTTAATATGCTTTCTCGTGGGAAATGTTTGTGCCATGATCTATTGAAGCTTTGCAGTCCTAAACATACTGGTCGTCAACATGTTTCTCCTCGCTCTCTTTCTAAACTTGCAAGAATGGCTTTCCCCCAATTTGTTATCTTTTCTTTATCTTGCTTTTGAATTTTATATGTGCATACCCATGGTTAATCCCCGAAGGGAATAAACGATTCGTCTCACTTGGGTAAGGTAGATGTGATTAGGGGGTAGGTTATTTGAAGGGAGGTGGGGTCCCCAATTAACTGTGTCACTCTTTATCAAACCACTGACTGTTCTTTGTTAATTAATTTTTAGGTTCTTGAGATATTGGAACTATATAGACGTGTATATGAGGAATACTTGGCTGTTCCTGTGGTTAAGGGCAGAAAAAGTGAGCTTGAGAAGTTTGCTGGTGGACTTTACACGACCAGTGTTGAGGTATTTGACCATTTACATCGGCTTCAAATGAACATAATATTTGAAATGTTAGGCAGTTTTGTTGCACTTTGTGCTTGGCGGAAATGTTTTTATCTTCTACCGATTAATTCATTTCCTGAATGCAGGCTTTTATTCCAAACACTGGCCGTGGTATACAAGGTGCAACTTCTCATTGCTTGGGCCAAAATTTTGCTAAAATGTTTGAGATTAATTTTGAAAATGAAAAAGGAGGAAAGGAAATGGTCTGGCAAAATTCCTGGGCATACAGTACTAGAACGGTAAAGGAAATTCTCTTCTACTTTTTTTGGGTTAATGATTTAATTTTGTAGTAACAATAATTGTAGTTCCATATATAAGGGCAATGGTAGGCATGGACTTTTATTGTGCTCCGCTGTCCCTAACATCTCAAGCTTCAGATAACTTAGTGCAGAAAATGGTCTCAATCAATGAAGTCCTGAGGCTCAAATTGTCCTTGCATTTTTTGTTTCTCACCTCGCATATGAACTAGGCTAGACCAGCATCCGAGCCTTCTGCTTTCGCCTTTGCTATGCGCCATCTTGATTATCTCTAAACTGCAAGTGGCTGTTGTATGTGAGCAGTAGTGTTATAGAGTGGTTCACCTACTTCCACCCATTTAAGATTTAGCTTGGTTTTTAACTTTAATACATTAGTCTTTGATGTGTGTATGTGTATAAATAACTACTATTGAACTGCTTATGATTATTTATTTTTTAGTGTATAGGTTTTTTCTCAAGCTATTGGAAAAAATAAATAAAATAGAATCCCCCCTTCCCCCGGTCCTTACCCCTCTTTAGGATTACCTACCTATACTAAGTTTTGCATAGAAGTGCCTTAATGTGGAATGAAATACTTGGGAAATCATCTTCTGCCAGGTTGCCATTATTAAAAATAACCAAAAAGCATGGTCATCACGTGTTCAGTAAATGACTAATATGACCTCCATATAGTAGATTTCATTTTCATTTTCTTACCTCTGTATTGGCCCTTTTAAATTTCCCAAACAGTTGCCTCTCTTAAGTCTTCAGTCAGTGGTCACTCATCTTGCTTTTTACCCATCTTCCAGTTACCATTTTATCCGGCAAAGTTAACTTTGGATCCTCTCTACTCGTCCTACATCTTAATCTTTCTAGTCCCCTCTCTGCTCTTTTTCATGTACCAAACCCCCTTCCAGAGTTTTCTTTACCAATTTCCTCGGGTGCACCACTTCCACTAACACAGTTGTTGGGTCGTTCAGGAGGATTTATCAAGTTCTTTCCATTGGCTCCAAAAGTGCACACACTATACGTTCTTCATCCCTCAACAGTTTTGGGGATCGATATAGGGAAATCAGTTCTAGGCGATGTTAATTAACGAGCTTCAAAAGTAGGTGTTGACATAATTGGAATAGTTTGGGAAAGTGCCTAGATATGTAAATTGCTTACATAATGGGAATTGACAACCTCCATAGGCAGAAGTTAAGCAAATGGTTGGGGGCTAGGATACCTTGGTCCTTGAGGAGAGCAATCACAGGTACAGGAAAAGGATTGAGAGGAGAGGAACTCTATAGTTGGTGTGGTTATGGCGGGCCCATTTCTATTGTGGCCCTATACACTATACACTATACACTAGACCCTATGATTCTTATATTATATATGACACGAGACCCCTTCTGATAGAACTTCGTCATTGATTTATTTGGACCTACAAGTCATCTATGACACATAAAACCCCTTGCAATTGGTCATTCTGTATACCTGCTATACTCGAAGCCTTTTCGGAAAGGCTTACCTCACAAAATATATGATAGGGAGGTGAACCCCCAATATAAGGAACTAGAGGCAGTTTACCCTATTTTAACAATCATTGAGTGAGTGTTCTAGTATGCTAATTTTTACTCTCCTCACTTGTCTCTTTTTATTGTTATTTATCCGGTATTAAATTTGTGCGGCTTTGTTGTGCTTTTATCATCGTATGGAGTGGATACTAAAATGCTGCTTACTTAATTGGCACTTTGTCTTGTTGCAATTTATTTTAATCTTATGTTTGCTAATTAGTTTAAATTTTTGCTTTGCTAAGAATTAAAATTATGATTTATTTCCGTTTCTATTTTTTACTTTATAAAGTTTGATATTTTTCATAAGTGCATCCCTTCAAAATACACCTGATACCATTCATTATGCAATAAGGTTAGTATATTGGATGGTTTATCAAGTATGATTTTTGGGAAGTGCTCACGTTGTATCAACCAGAAAGAGTGAGCGAGTAGTCAAGGCTTCAACGTTCTTTGTTGATGTTTTCATGGGTTTTGTTTTCTACACAAACATTTTTTGACCCTACCGACCTCTTAAGAGTTACTTGACGAAATAAAAAACAATGGCTTGATATACGATAATTTTTGGTTTCTTATGACCACTTTACCTTTGCTGAGATCGGTTTATCACTTCCCTTCGAACCCCTGTCAGGGTTAAGCTTACTATTACCTCTCGTCATCGAGCTATAATTTCAAAAGTAGGATCTCAATACAATGAAAATTTTCTGTAATTATTTCATTGTTCTTCTTTTCTTGCAAAGATGTCGTGAAGATATTCGTCTTTTATGAATATGTAGTAAGTTTTATAGCTGTATTTAAAAGTCTGCGCATCATAATGGTTCTAATTTCCGAGCTTTCTGTATCTCTCCCAGATTGGGGTGATGGTGATGGTTCATGGGGATGATAAAGGCTTGGTCATGCCTCCAAAAGTTGCAGCAACCCAAGTTATTGTGATTCCTGTGCCTTACAAAGATGCCGACACTCGAGCAATCTTAGATGCCTGCAGTGCCACTGTGAAGACCTTAAGTGACTCCGGTATTCGTGCTGAAGCAGACCTCCGGGATAATTATTCACCCGGATGGAAGTATTCTCATTGGGAAATGAAGGGTGTTCCATTGAGGATTGAAATTGGACCAAAAGACCTTGCTAACAAACAGGTAGTACTGCCTGTGTTCTTCTTTCTGTTATGTTTTACCTGGCAAATAAATGAATAAAGCAGGAGCAAGCAGCTGTGTATCATTTTCCTCTTTAGGTCATTCGTCTATTGGTTAAAATTTCATTCCCCGAGCTTCTGCTGTTTTAAGTTTTATTGTTTGCTACACGTTTTCTTAGTATATAAATCTGTCCTCTTTTAGGTGCGTACTGTTCGCCGTGATAATTCAGCAAAGGTTGATGTTCCCATGGCCAATGTTGTTGAACGGGTAGAAGAGATGTTGGTTAATGTTCAACAAAGCCTTTTTGATGCTGCTAAACGGAAGCGTGACGCCTGCATTCAGGTTGCAAAAACCTGGGATGAGTTTATGGAAGCGCTAAGCCATAAGAAATTAATTTTGGCTCCTTGGTGTGATGAGGAGGTATAATATAATTTTTTACTGTACCATCAAGTATTCCATATTGCTGCATGAATTACTTCGTCACATTACCTGCTTTTCCTTTATCAGATACTAGTTTGGTATGTAAGCGAACAATCTTTTTCTAGAAAACAGGTTCCTATGAAGTCCAATAGTGATATCCTTAAGAACGCAAGCCCAGAAGGAATGTTGGTAACAACTTGTTTGTTAACAATCATAGTATAATAGGTGCAACAAGGCTAACTTTGCTCGAAGCCAATGGATAAACACATTTATTACTACACACGTAATATTCCTTCTACACATGCTTCTTCAGCAAGTACCCAAACAAGAATCTGCGAAGATGTCCATAACAAGGTTTGAAACTTGCAATGTCAGTTTCATACGCATCCCAAATGGTGTCAAATCACTGATCTAACCCACAGGGCCAGGAGATTGCACTTCAAAGCATATTCACTCCTGATTGACCAGATTTGCAAGTATGAAATTTCTAAGAACACCAGATGGGGCTTGGTCTAAATATAAACTCTTCAATCTTCCTTGCCCTGCAAATCACACTAGTAACTTGCGTCGGTCCTCTGTACAATACACCATTGTTGAATTGCTCTGGCATATAAGCAGGGGTAGTCTTTTCCTGATTTTTACTTTCTTGTAATTGCGCTCTTTCTGGCTGTCCAAAGTTTTTTGCGTTCAACTGTTAGGTGTACACCATGTTCACTCCCGTATATCCTTTTTCTATGAATAAGTTTCCACTTCAACTGCAACTACGGTCATCGGGAAAGAACAAAACACTCGCGCTTCACACATAATAGCTGTACATGTATACCGTGAATTGTTCAAGAGAATTTTATCAGCTTTCACTTGAAACCCAACCTGAAATATGGAGCTACAGATCCCTCATCCGTTGCTCTCTAAAACTTGGTTAAAACCAAGTGGGACATAGACTTGAGTAGTGGAGGCGCAGCGAATAAAGCTCATGGGGGGCAGAACATTTCTCTTTGATACATTGAGCCCCTCCTTAGCTGAGTCTTTGTCGTGGTACTTGATTGCTGTTCATGATGCTCTTCTTGTTAGCTCAATGTCCTCACGAAAAATGATCTGATTCATAACTCTTTCTCTGTGACATCATTAGGAATGTGGTACCATCTTTACTTTATTTCATATTAAATTCAGGGAACTGAAATCTTTGCCTCCTGGACCCTTCCGGCCCACCTTTGAACATGTAGTCATCAGCTCCAATATTACACTTTTATCTTGTTTCCTTTTCATATGTTGTTTGTCTACGAATCTGCTATAACATGTACGTTCTTTCTTGAAGAGATGGTTCATGCTTGAGGACATACTGCTATCCTATTACTCTAGTTTATTTATTTATTTATATATAGCTTGTTACCCAACTATTCATTGTAAATTGCCTTATTGTGTTTTAAATTTTAGGAGGTGGAGAAGGATGTGAAAGGCCGGACGAAAGGGGAGATGGGAGCAGTTAAAACTCTGTGTTCCCCATTTGACCAGCCAGAACTTCCAGAAGGTAGCGATTGATTTCTTTTATGTTTTTTGCTTCATTAATATTGTTGTCTAAACACGAATGTAGTAGCTCTAGTGTGGCACTTGTTTGCCATGAAGTTGACTGTATGATTAGTCACATGAAAGGCCGGCTGGCCAGTATCGAAGTTGTTGTGGTAGGGCAGAAGGTGCGTAGATGGTATATTGTCTTGCAAAATGTATGAGCATATGATAATGTGTGAAAAATCCTGTTTGGACAAGATTTAAAAGGAAGGCACAAATGGACTGTATTTGGCCTGTATGGGCAGTAGATTCCAGTTATTCGTTGGATTTTGTCGGTCCAATGCTGTTGGTTGGTGGGTAGCTTAACTTTTGTTGAAGATGGTAAAAGTAGTTGGCGGCCCAAGGGGTTGTAAAGAGAGATTTGATTGTAATGCTTGTTCGTAGACATGTGTGTGTATGGATTAGAATCAATTAATAATACTTGCTATGAAGTTGCTCATGAAGAAGCTGTATTTGGTGTGTAGGTACTTTGTGCTTTGCCTCTGGAAAGCCTGCCAAGAAGTGGAGCTACTGGGGACGAAGTTATTGATGAAATTTTCTGCTGTAATACTTTTATGATGATAGTACATGGCTGAAGAAATTGGTTGCCTTACTTGGCGTATTACTCTGTTGTGATAACTTAGGTGGGAGGGAGAATATTACTACATTTATTTTTGTTGGGGAAATTGTAGTAGTTGATAATTGATATGGAGTTTTCACTTGGTGGTTACTTAAGAAAAGGATTTTATTATGTACACGTGCGTGCCATGATGGAAGGAGGCTAATCTTAAAATTTGCTCCATACTTGTACACTTGTAGTAGGCAACAGGCAGGCATAGGCATGATTGATTGATGTTAGTGAATGAAGTTCTTTCTTATACACTTGAGAGTATCATTCACATTATTCTTGGGTGGGTTCACCATGGTGACTGATAGTATAGTCTGATTTCTAAACTCTCCCCCTCCCCCTTACAAAATGAATGAAAGGTGTTAGTAAGATAGAGATCTTTTTGGACAGAAGGAATACATACCAACCACTTCAGTTCAGGGAGGACAAAAATGGAGAAAATATGTCCATCCATCCATCCATCCAATGGTACGTCCCCCATTGAAATGAAAAATCTTTTGCTAGGTGCAGTTGATCATTGAACCTTCAACCTAAAACCCTACGGACTCGTTTGGTAGAGGGTATGTGATTATAGGGTATAAGTAGTATTATTAATAATATTATTTAGTGAGGCCACAATTAATAATAGTATTAATTAATAATAATATGATGTTTGATAGCATTGTTATTAAAAT
>JAOTQG010122990.1:0-10505 GCA_025631175.1 Iris virginica | reverse complement strand
TAGTATATTCACAGGTTGAGCTACTTGAGCATATAACAGTCACAAGTCCCAACAGCTAGAGAGTTTATACACAATACAGTGCCAGCCTAGATGTACAGCATACGATCCTTGATGCCCTAAAAGCAATCAGATAATTATCACAATTAAGGGAAATTCTTAGCTACAACCTTGAGTTCCAACATAAACTTGATTGAACTTGATGATCCTTCCGGCAGAAAGGACTGTGGGATTTTCCGTAAAAATAGCAGTGCTAACTTTCATCTATTATGACAAATCTATAGATCAAATGTTTGCAGACTCTAACACTTAGGTAAGAAGCTAAAATATGAAAGCAGGATGGATGGGCATAGAAATATTTTGGCAGGAGAACATTTGCAGGTCACACAACTGTTTTCCTCGTACCAGATGAATTACTAACGAACCAAAGAAGCCATAGTTAGGAAATGGCGTAATTCATGTATAGTATCTGGCAACAAATGCCTACATGAAGCAGAAGAGCAGGGGTGACTGATAGAGTACGTAAAAGGGTCGTAGAAAAGTAAATACAAGAGCACATCACGCTTCCACACGTCTTCGAGTTTAAAAGTGAAGCCTATTCAAAATAACGACTTATTATTTTTTCTGCTGCTATTGTGTATTTCAAGTGTAGGGGTATTCCGGTTCTCGAACAAATTAGTAAGCTCCCTCTGCACTTGAATTTACTTTTCGTCGCGCTCTTACATACTTCATCAGTGAAATGCCTACCCTTGGAAAGGATCAGCCAGACTACTATAGTAACCCAAGGTACCGCAATGAGAAAACTAATTACCATGCACAACTAACAAGTCCCAATTTTGCTTACTTTATAATGAATTGCAACAAACTTAATCTTTAGTCGATACTGAAAATAATGTCACACTGAGTCCACTCTGATTCAGTTAGCCATATTTTCAAAAGATAAATATATATGATGATAAAAATAAAAACAATAGTAATTCCAATGCCCATATGCTTGCATCAAGCATGTTTATTCATATTGATGGCCGCTGACCACATGTATAACTACAATCCCACTTCAAAGTGTAAATCTGCAACAAAGGGAAGTTACCAACTAATAGTCAAGCACAGGAACCACTCATGGACTGCATTCTCAGACAGGCCCTTTACATAGGGGACACACTTCTACAAGCAAAAAGTGCACAAATTGAGTATCTAAAGGTTCTATATCATACTCAAGCCCAATCCCCAAAAGAAATGGAAGAAAGGGGACACCAAGCAATGACATCCTCTCAAGGCCAAACATATTGTTCCACCTAATAACAGGTGAAAAGAGGAAAGAGTGCTTGCAGCTGCATATATGACTATAACTCCAACAAGGCAGAACGATAAAATCAGGAGACAGTTTCCACAACTATAATAGCAAACTAACTTTTCCTCACCAAACAAAATGAGTACTACATTTTCAGTTTTACCAAAATAATTCAAGGGGTGGAGGATATTACTCCCAAGGAGAACTTTTCCCCTTAAGATCTAACCAATCAACCCACTCCCCCCACCTCCCCTCACACCACGTCGTAAAAGATGAAGCATTACTGAAACGTCCACCCATCACTCATCAGTTAACCAGGATGTACAGATGCTCTCACTGCAGATGAGTTTAGTCATCAAGTTTGTAGAAGCAAACAGATTAACTCTTTTACACATACACATGGTCGTGGCTCGATCTTGCATCAGAGGATTTTGCTAAAATCAGACATGCACAGAAAATGTGCAGGACTAAAGCAAAGAGGTTCAATTCTCGAAGGAACGTGGCATGGGGCTCTCCTTATGCTGGTACAGCATATGTGTACTCATGGAGTGTCTTAAATCGTACATCTTAATCATTTCAGCTGTGACAAAATTTCAGGTGATGAAGCGGTGAGGACAAAGTTTCCACAAACAATGTGGATAGTTTTCTATACCATGTCTGATATCAAGACAAAAATGACGCACCACATCAGCTCTCACTTAAGAACGCATAACATAGGCAGCGCCTGAGGAAGCCATTAAACTACAATAACATTGTAGAAACCACCAGCTCATCACCTTTACTAGCATGCTGTCAGGACAATATACATGGTTCAAATGTTAAACCTTCACAAACTGCAGTCAACGGTAGTACATGGAATCTATCACAGGAATCTTTAAACCTGTGATCGGCAGTAGCTCTTACACTTGCCTCATAACAAGTCAGAAGAACTATTGAACTCCAAATTCAGTTATACAGAAGAGTCCTATATAATCAGAGCATATTTCCTAATGCTACTATGTACCAAAAGCTTGGACCATCTGACAGAAAATACTACTACTGTATGCACAGTATGTAGAGAGGATATATTAAATCAAATTCATTTGGAATCTTAACTATAACGTCTTTCCACTTAGGTTAGAACCTTTTTTCACTAAAATAAATGGCACGCACCAAAATCAGCCGCTCAGATCAAAAAGCTACATTCAGGTTCCAGATGATGTTATTGTAAATGCCCGACAGAGACATGGTATTAAAGATATGAATGATGTGCTTACCTAGCATTGGACCAAATAGCAAAAAAACGGTTCATACAGCTCTAGGAGAAGGCAATGTTGAAGTATACTTATGCACCACTAAGTGTGAGTTATGTGCATAGTCAGCTGTCCAAGAAGCATGTAACTGTAAATCACTAATAATTTGAACTCATATCAAGCTCAAGTTGTCAGAATGATGAAAATCAGGTGTTATTACTGAAACCAAAGTGCAAACACTGATAGACCCCTTTCCATTATGATAAAGGTTCTACTTTTCTTGATATGAACTGCTTGTTCTTATGAAACAGTCACTTAAACCCCAAACTCACTCAGACATTTATGAAGGAAAGTCGCTACTTCTATAAATGTTGAACGGAAGAAACAATATGGGATTCAAACACATCAGTCAAAAAATAATACGAAGTATATAATTTAGGTTAACAATCAAAAAGATGGTGCAAGTGTATTACCTCTGATATTGAAATGGTTGAACTATTGATGGATGAAACAGCATTGTTGTACTTAGCCGGTATCGATTGCGCGCTAGGGAAAGGTGAGTATGAAAGGTCAGACTCTCTAACAGCATTGCCATTTGCTCCTAATAGAGAACTTGGAAGGGAATTTGTATACGCTTGCTGCTAAAAATGAACAAGAAACAAAACAAAAATCAAAAACACAATCAAAGCTCCCCCATAACAAAAATATCAATAACTTCGGGCAAAATTATACACCCTTTGTCATTTTGATTGTTTAATAGTATATTCATAATTTTTTAATAAAAAGAGAATAGTAGAAGGAAGGGGGTTTACAAAGAGGAGGACAAGCTGGCCTCCAAACTAAACAATGAGAAAAGAGCACGAACAAAACAAAAAACAGCACAACATATTGCAAGATTCAGCAATAGACAGTCTTTCACTTATGAAGCACTACTGTCCAATCTCTTAACAAATACTCAATATTATCATAGGGAAACGATTTCCAAAATCATATAAATATCATCAAATCAACAAGAAGTTACTCCTCATTACATAGTTTAGGGTTACTTTGGGTGTGCTTGAGGGAGGTTTTTGTTTGTAAGGTTTTTGTAATGATTTAAATAAAATGTAAGAGAGATAGAAATGTGTGGGACCAATGAGAGAAATACCCAAAAACCAAAAACTGGAGCCAAAACCTCTCATCCAAAAAGAGCCTTTATTGTCACAAGACACACATAGCAACAAGGCTTTCTTGTCTCTCCTTGGTCTATGTGCAAAGACCCACAAACCGTGAATGTGAAAGCATGAAGAAAGGTGGCAGGATAAGCTAAAATGATTTACATCAAAGGCACCCCACCGAAGTATAAAACAATACGGAATCAAAACACATTAAAATAAATCAAAAATTAAAGAAAAGCTTTGGGAAACATGAAGACACTGCGATATAGGACAAGTATGAATAAAAACGAATGCATACCCAAATGACAACACGTTATCTTGAAGGAACACCCAAAAACTATATCATATAGAATGCTTTTACAAACACACATCTATAGGCCAAATGCATTGTCAAGAGAGCAAGTTTAAACATTAGAGCAACTTAAGACAAGCATCATAATCGATCGAGTCAGGCAGAGAATTGAAAATTCACCCAAACCAAATCGAAAATTAGCTTTTTGCCAAGTAGAAGTTTCCTAGCTTTCTAAAAACTCTACTCCATCCCCGTCCCAAAAAAATCTTCCCTTTGTATATTTTGCATATAATAAGGATGTAGATTTACACACTTGTACCATTTTAAAATTACATCACAACATTTGAGTTTTTTAGAAATGGTAGGATTATTTGGGACACAGAAAAGAGGAATGTGGGAAGATTGTTCGGGGAAGGACGGTATAATTTTACAAAAGCACACCTTATCAGATCATTTCTAAACATTCACTGCAGTGAGGGGTCAGAACATCCGACGGGTGATTAAAAAACAAAAGCATGTTTATCCATCATGTCAAAAGCCTGTTTATCCATCATGTCTTTGACGTCATATGCAATGAAAGATTTAAAAACCATTGGCTTTTCATACATGCAATTGAAGAATAGTCATGTTAATACCGTCACACTGGAGAAGGGAGCAAGGTTTTGTATATGTGAGCTGGCCTGCGAATGAGGGAAAGAAGTGTTCAACAGTTGAGCATTTTCAAAAGCATAAACAGGCGCGGACGACGGGAAAGTGTATTGATTCCCATGTGTCACTTCAGTGTTTTCCTGTTTTAGCACCTCTGTTTGTGAAACAGAGGGTGTATCATAGGCCCCTGCACCAGCATTTGAACCAGTTCTATGAACCAAATTGCCATCTGCCTGCGTTCTAAGAGACTCCTCACCATAATACTCTGGATTTCTGCAGGGGTTGTAGAGAATTAGAAGACAAGAAAATGCAATAGCATTACAAGGCATCTTGTTCCAAAACAAGGATGAACCTGGCAGATTCTGAGTGCCCAACAGATGAAGCCTCTGCCTCTACAGCTGTCTCTTCCAAGTTGCCCCGCACTGCTCTGGATGCAAAGGACCCAAAACTTGCATTCAAGCCAGATCCAAAGCTACCAAAACTCAAGTGTGAGCAGTCGGCCGTTTGGACTTGTAGGTGATTTGGAATAACAACAGTAGGGCCATCATCTTCAGGTGCTGCCCTGTGATCTTCCTCCTGCATGCTAAGTTGTTGCATATTTGCATTCACTGATGATACAGAGGCATCAACATCTTCAACTGAAAAGGAGCGCGTGGCACAAAGAGAAATAAAAGCCATTAATTCTATTATATTTAGGCCATAGAATACTCATTATATCAACAACGTAAATAGCAACAACTTGAGACACCTACTGCTACACACTACTCTTCCCCTGATCCCATGTAGGAAATGGATGTAAATTGAATTGGGAAGCGAGGGTGGGGAAAACATCATGAAACTCAAATTATGAGTATTCACTGCTGGTTTACAACAATTTTCGCTAAACAATGTCAATATCATTTGATTACCAAAAATGAAGATTACATTTCAGAAAACAACGTACATAACTTCATACGTTGAGGATCCTATGACATGAATCAAATAATACATGCATTATTTCACACTATGTTGGAGTGCAGGGTTTCTTCCATAAATTTATTATTTCCATAGGGATACCACAGCTAAAGCCTAAACTAAAGTAATGTTTTAATTCCATATAGTGAATGGATATAAATTTAATTCGGAAGCGGGGAGGTCAAACTTCTTTATTCAAATCAAGATTCATACACCGTTGGTTTAAAACCTTATTTTTCTGCCTACACACGCTCAATACCATTTGATCAGTCCAGATGGATATTATATTTCAAAGAACAACCAATACAACTTCATACTTTGAGGGTAAAAGTACATATAAATAAGGAACATGCATGACATGAATCAACAAAGTATATGCATTACTTCAAATTTTACTGGAGCTCAAAGTTTATTACGTAATTTAAGGGCACGGAGCCAGAAATTAAATAATATATTATTTAAATTTTAAAATAAAAGAATTTTATACTTAAATATATAAAAGAATTTAAAATAAATTTTAGGTATCTATAGAGAGATTATAGGGGGAAAAAGAGAGAAAAATAGAGAGTATTGGTATGTGTGTGAGAGAGAGAGGGGGAGTAGGGGGAAGGAGGTAGAGGCTGTGTTTTCTTGGGAATTGTGTGGTACTACTATTCATAAGGTCATTACCAATGAATAGTATACAACTGGTTCCTATACTACAGCTAATCTCCGTAGATATATTCCAACCAAATCCTAAATTAGACTGGTGTTCCCATAAAAATTACAAGTGATTAGTGATAAGAATGAAATGTAATGTTCATATGAATAATTGATCATGGAAAATTATTCAAAAAAACAAAACAAGAAAAATGAAACTTAGTAAAAGGAAGAAAGCAATAATCACCTTCCTCGTGCTCGTAGGCATGATCATGGGTATGGAACGAACCAATGTTTTTATATATTTCATTATCAAAGAGGGCACTTCCAGAATTATCTTCCTGCATATTTCCCATCGAAACAGAAGCAGAACCTCCATGGTTTGCACTCTGATCTTCAAAAGCCTCATCATCTTCTTCCTGAACCTCATCCGCCTGCGACCCCAGATACTGATTGCTTGTGTCGTATGTCAAGTTAGATGTACCTGAATGCAACTCAGAATCTGCATGAGGCTCCAATACTGAAGACAAGCTAGCAACTTGTGACGGCTCCATTAAGGGCCACTCATCATCGGGAGAAACATGCTGGTCCAGAGCAATTCCACGATCGGGATATTGTTCTGCGACCTTGGAAGCATAATCCTCAGAGGAACGGTTAGTCTGATGTGTTGCAGTAGATGATGATGCCATTGGAAGGTTGTGATTATTGTGGTAAGAAGGATTCGGTGTGCTGGAAACCTTGCTCTGTGGCCTACCCATCTTGACAATATCAGCCATTGATTTTTGACCAGGGGCACCTAACCAGGTAGACTGATATCCAGGAGGTTGTGGGGTTGAAATAACACCATCAACTCCACTTACCGTTGACACTTTGCTTTCAGTAATAAGAGAATCGCTGCAATTAAAAAAAACTTGATTTAATACATAGACATTAATAAGTAGCCTCCCACAAGTGCACAATGAGCCAAATTTACATTTTCCAATAAAATGCACATGATGGTTGCAGAACAATATAATCACACAAATAGGTGATCCTAATCCAGTGTATGAAATATTTTCTTAGTAAGAAAGGTTCTACTCAAAAGCTTTTTCCTTGCACAATTACTTAGTTGTAATGGACCCAACTTGCTAGTTAGCCAACAGCTAGGGATAATGGAGAAGGGAGGAACACTTGGTCATAAGGTTAGTCCAAACTGTTCAGAAACCTGAGATTTGTCCAAATCATACTCTCTGGACGCATGTAACATTATTTTGTGGCTATCACAGGAGAACAATACTTCAATAAACTTACTTTTTTTTTTGGTTTACAAGGTAGAGGAGGGGAGGGTTTATATTCATTTCAGTTCCAACTATGAAAAACATTTCATCTATAGCAACATAACCACACCTGGTTGCTCCCTTTTCTATTCTTCATTATCTATTTTTCTCACTCTAATAAGATACACAACATACTTAAGGTGCAAGGAACATATTCACTTCCATACTTTATTTCATGGAAGATAACCACACCATATGCAACTTTTTGTCCAGGAGAAAAGCCCACCAAAACTAAAAACACTAACCTGATGGCTGAAGGCCGCCGATTTGTACTTCCGGCCACTCCAGACACTGAGCCTGAAGAGCTTGTGTAAGGGCTTATCCCATTTTCCTTTCTGTATGAAGGTTTTCCTTGCAACCCTCCAAGCTCTAAAGAGAAAATGGATGAGAAAAGGAAAAATGAAACAGAAAATTCTCACATAATTGAGGATAACAACCATATTGGAATTGGATGAATTAATATACCAGAAGAGCTGAACTGGGCTGAACCGCTGCGTCCAGCATAACGATCTGCAGCACTTCTGGCAGCACGATTTGACGTGCTTCCAGCACCACGAGGCCTGGATTCTGTTGGATCCTTGGTCTGAATAGCAAACAGAAGACCACCGCAACAGTAAATTAAACCTAAGCTTTAGGAAGTAGGAATATAACTGACAAAACTTATTTCTGTACATATTAATAAATAAATAAATAAAGAAGCAAGTTCACCATGCATGATTAGGGGATTACTATAACAGGAAATTGCAAATCATTTTCATAACGCTGTAAGATTTTGCACCTAGATATAATGAATATGCATGTGATACTTAAGTGGTCGTGTTGGTTAGCTACGTTACAACAACCCAAAATAGAACGTCACAATAAATAAAGACGAACAAAAAACAAAAATCAACAACTGCATTCAAAAGTCCTTTGAGAGTAAACCACGGGCCAGAAGAGGAAAGGATTTCACTCTTTTCTTGAGGAGCATAAGAAGCCATAAAAGAGGCTATGAGAGTGGAGTTAGCCAAAAAAGAACAAATAGAAGTTTATGCAAACTGCAAAGCAACATCTACTCACCTCTTTTTTCTTTTCACGTTTGCTCTTCACCTCATGGAATGGATCTAAACAATCAATAAACTTCAGATCAGAATAATCGTAAATACTATATAAAAATATATATATTTATATAGCATGTCAACCTAAAATTCTTGCCACGTAAGCGAAGCTAGATTAAGCTACTAAAAGTGTACACCAATTAACAAAGAGTAAGCAGCAATAGGATGTACTAAACTTCAATACAACACCCTTAACCTAGCGTTCCTATAAACTTGCAACAAGTTCGAATCAGCTAAGTATGTAATGTTAAGGTAAATGTTGAAAACTGATGAAACTAAGCAAAGATTAGGTTGAAACAGTTGTGGAGTATCAGTCAGTAGGTTATAATACACCAAGTCTAAAAAACTTTAATATTTGTAATTGGGTCTACATTAGGTTTAGGAACATAAGGTTTATGAACATAAGCTAACTCATTGTTAGGATTTAAGAGCTTGTTTAGCAGGTCTTAGCTAAATCAGACTCAATAATAACACTGGCAAATTCTCTAATATGCTTATGATACTATCCCTGATACCAGACAAAAAAAGATCAGCATACAACCAAATCCGTTGGACAAGACCTTAGACACTCAAAACCAAATATAGACCAATAATTTAGCAACAACGTAGTGGAGGCAGTCAATCATTTCAAGCTGATCTGAAATGCGAGCTGAGGCATTTTTCACCAAAGAGAACCAAAACAATGATTAATACATAGAAGTCGCAACAGAAGGCACAACAACTCTTTTTACACAAGTTCCTTCTAAACAGAGATCATCAATAGTCTACCAAGTGCAGTTGCAGATTTCCAATCTCTTTTCTATAGAACTTGGTAAATTTCTGACGATTTGAAAAGAAAAATATCGAGAACAAGTCGGATCCATTAGTTGTATCGAAATAATGCTGGTACATTGAAATGAATATAGTTCCTTCACACTGTTGGCAGATGCAGCATGCATAGGGCACCCTGTGATAGAAACACCTTTAAAAATGACAATCCAATGTCCAAACAAAGCCATACAAAGATTTCGGGCAAAATTAAGGGTGACATCATATATTTATTTATTTTTGCATTTTTTAAATTTTGAGAGATCGAAACTTCGTCATGACTATATATCTAAAAGAAAATCTGCAACAACTTCGCACACGTCTGGCTTCCCTGTTACGTGTTTGGCAACAAAAAAAATATCGCAGCTTTCTGCAATGACTGAACTGCATTCGAGTTTTTAAAGCCAACACAATAAACAAGCCCATCAACTACGACAAGCAATAATCAACCAATGCATGTATTTACAAGAAGACATTCCCTTTCTTATGTGAAAGTTTTGCACATTCAAAAAAAATACTCCAAATAATGCATTAGTTAATATACTTGTTAGTTATAGAATCCTAACAAGGACTGTGTGTTTGGCTACACAAAAGAGAAATGCAAGCAATGAAATATGAATACTTAACATTATCCCTTGAGCAATAAAAATTGCATCTACTACCAAGGACGGGGTTGTTCTAGCTTAACTAGGGGTCTCGAGTTCGAGCCATGTGAAAGGAGTTGTGTTAAAAGTAGGTAGGTAAAGCTTTGTCGCCCTTGTGTTTTGCCACTATTGTGGTCCTACCTGGACGGAATTTAGATTAGTCGGCCGCCAATGAGGTGACCGGATAATACATGGTTGAGACAAAAAAAGAAAAAATGCATCTTTCTAGCCCGGCTAACTGGGTTTGGGGAGGGAAACCATAGATTAACTTTTTTTTTTAAAGTTATCACCTAAGACTCTAAAAGGAATCAGAACAAACAATGAAAAGATCCGATCTTTCTAACAAGGCAAACCAAAACAAATTTCGCTTATGACTTATGAGTTCCCCAATGGAAGAAATTGAAAAAAAATAATGTTACCTTGCAAGAAGA
>JAOTQG010122989.1:0-20963 GCA_025631175.1 Iris virginica | reverse complement strand
ATTCTCGCCACTAAGAACTTAGGGCTCGAACCGGACTTTGCCTACACCATCCTCCTCCTCTGCCCAATGCTAGTGCTACTGTTGGTAAGGACCACCAATTGATATTTTACAGATATTCATATCGTGTTGGGTGGGCCACTGATCTTAGCATTTATCCTCCTTCTCTTTCATCTTCAAGCAAAGGCTGTTCTTCCTTCGACCAAAACCCATCATCTCGTAGCAAGAAAGAGAAATCAAAATACTCATCAGTAATCTTGTTTCAAGAAATGTAATTCCGCGAACACACAAGCATAGTGACACAAGAAATCAAAATGAGACACATCTGCAAAAAAATATATTTAAGCCTCTTACATTTGCACAATTTGTAGTACGGGGGTCAATTTAACGACCCCCAAGTAGTACGCAGGATGCTTTTTTAATAACTCGTTGGTCACTTGGTCCTTTCCCATTTTTCGATCGTTTTCCAATCTCTTTTGGGTCTAGCCTGTCAAGCGGGGTCTGACCCCTTTGTGGAGAATATGTGGTGGTCAGTGGTCTTACCATAGTTTTTCGCTTTTTGGAGTCTGATGGCCAAAGTGGTGGGAGTAGTGCTATGTTCAGATGTGGCGGGTTTTTTCTTCACGCAGAAGTGAGGGATTTTAAGGAGGCACTCATAGTTAGGATTTGGAAGGTATTTGGTGATATAAGAAATATTTAGAAACAGAACGAGGATATTAGCTTTACCGAATGTCTGGTGAAGCGGGTCAAGAGAAATTATAGTTCAAAGTTGTTTCATTGATTACCTTAGTTGAGTTTTGTAGGAATCGGATTAAAGAGCATAGTTCAATTCCAGCGAGAATGTTGGATTGCTCTCAATCCTTTGCTGGTAGCAGATCAGAACACTGCTACATAAGTCAATTTTACGACGAGTGTTCGGAGAGGCCTATGACTGAGGGGTTAGATGGGAGTCCCATTTCTTTGGGTAGAAATGAGTGATTGGAGAGGCCTTATGTGGATGGGTTAGATTGGTGTAGATGGGGATAATAAAGACCTTGGGCTTGCTGGATTTTCTATAGGCTTTTTCTGTCTACTTGGGATATTGTTGAGGTTGATTTGACGTGTTTTTTCTTTGTGGATGTTTGGAAAAATGTATCAATTTTTCTACATTTATAATCCTGGTTCCTTAAGAAAACGAGTTCGTGTGGGAGGGATTTCGGACTGATTAGTTTAGTCATGAACATGTATAAGATTGTTACTAAGATCCTGATCAAGTGCTCAAGTTTTGTATTATGATATAATTTCTAAGGCTGAGAATGCTTTTGCTGTCAAGAACGCATCAAAGCATTGACACTGCTTTAGTAGCTTATGACTTGGTTGAGGATCTTGATTCGAGGGTAGAAAAGGTCCAGTTCTTAACTCAATTTTGATAAGGCTTATGCTTTTGAGAGAAAATGGTTTGGGTATAGGTGGTGTATGTAGAGTCAAGGATGTCTTGGGTCTCCCTTGTTCTTGAATATCCTTAATGGCCAACCAAAGAAATTGTTTTACTTTCTCCATTGGTGAGTGGTTTTAGGCAAGAGGGTTCTCGCCCCTATGGCGGATATCCTAGTTGGATGCTTTCAGAGAGTGAGGTTGGCTTGCTATAATATTACTTTCAGCAGAGCAATGCGGTCAGGTTCTTCCACCTTAACCGACGAATTATTTGATTTTATCTTGTAGGAAGGCACTTTTGTTAATAAGTGCCTTCACTAGTCTGAGACTATCCAGCTCTTTGAGTATGTCTCAGGGCGCAAGATTATCTTGCTGTGTTCGGTTTTAATATGGAACATGTAAGTTTATGCCTCTTTTATAGCGAGTGTTATCCTTAGCTCTGTCATATTTGGGTGTGCCTCAGGGGAGAAAGCCAAGGGCTTAGCCTTCTAGGTTGATGTTGCGGAGAGGGTTGCTAAGTGGTTTTGACGTTTGGAAAAGAGCTTCGTCTATCTAGGTTGTAGTCTGCTTGGAGATTGTTTGTCTAGCGTCTCGCTTTCCCTTTTTATCACTGTAAGGATTCCCCTTAGTGTGGTGGACAATATTGAGGTTTTATGAGAGGCTTCTTGTTGGGGGCGGGGGCCCAGATCGAGGTGACCCCACTAATGATTGAGAAACCAGGTTTGACTTTGGGAAACCTTAAATCCAAACCAGGATTGGTAAGTGACTTTGTTGTTTTCCCCTGAATGATTCTATTTGGCATAAAGTGATTAAGAGCAAGTTTGACTTGCATGAAAATGGGCGGGATGCTAGTATGCCTGCTCGATTTCTAATAGAAGGCCTTTAATTTATGAGTGCTACTCACCATTTCTTCCTGTTTACTTTCCTCTGGGTTGGAATTGGGCTACTGCTTGTTTCTTGGAGGAAATATTGGTGGAGGAGGCTCTTTTTTTGTGCCTTCTCCTCTCTTCTTCTGTCTCTCTTCAGTCCATATGGCCCCTATTTTTGCTTCGTTGGTCGGTGGGGTCTCCTTTTCTGGAACTTCCATGTTTCTTGTATTCAATGGCGAAGAGGTTATTGATTTGCTTGAATTTCTTCTCTAATGCGTTTCCTAGTATTCAAAATCAAGTCGAGATTCTAGAGGGTTTAGGGTTGTATTCTTGTCATTCTTACCTTCTTCATTTGATTTTCTCGCCGAATCCTTATATATATATATATATTTTTTTTTGCTGTCTTTAATGATTTGAAAAGCTAAATCCTTTCGGAGTTAGAGCTTTCACTTAGACCTTGGTTCTTAATAAACTCATTACAAATGGTATCTTTCAAAGGCGTATACCCTATGAGCAGATCGTCTCAGATTGGTTTGTGACTTTCAAGTGCTCTTTCAGTCCCATGATGAGTTATTTCTCCGCCATTGTAGATAACCCTTTCCATGTTTCTGTGATTTGGATGATGAAATATGATTTGGATGATGAAATATTTCTATGATAAATCAAATTTTAGGACATTGTGCGTCCACACTAGTCTGCTACTTGTAGGATGTCGTGATTCCCTTACATATTTGTGATCTTCGATTATTAGACCTTCAACCCGTTAGCAGGAATTAGATGTATCCATTGAATAAAAAGGGCCTAGAGATGCTAGTTGGTTGAGCTTGGGATTGCCTTGGTTGTTCCCCATGCAATTAGTTAGTGCATTTTGACGATTAACATGCCATACCCCCATGACGTCAGTGCTTTAGCTCCATTGGTTTTAAATTGCACTTGCTTCTAATTTGGTCTTCAGTAAGTTTTAAAATTTCTGAAGTCGCAAGTATCATTATCCAGTATTATATTAGCATATAGTCTCCAAATAGCATTCAGGAATCAGGATACAAATTACAAATTCTACAATGTGGTCTACTAATCCATAGCATTTATAGGGGTTCGTAGAATGCCGAAGTTTTGGAAGCTTAGGTCAGCAAGAAGGAAATGTTGCTCTCATAGCTCGAAGAAGTAGGCTGCATCCTGGTACCCGATATTTGGCAAGGGGCATAAACTCCTGCTACAGCACAGGTAACATGGTGTCTTTGAAATGACTGTATATTATCTTGTCGAGAAGGTGAAGGTTTCATTCAATAGTTGGGATGCAATAGAAATATGTACTCATGCTCTAACATGCTTCTCTTCTAATAATCTAACCTCTTCTTGGTATTAGTTCTATAAAATTTCTGTTTGCTTCTGAACTGATCTGCATGTAGTGTTCGTATGGGTTTTTATATCTGTGAGCTCTTTCTCTTTATTTTAATTCTGAGCTCAACCAATGGTTTGTTATGTCTACGAGCTTTTGTTTTTTCATCAGATTATTCTCTTGGGGATCAATCATTTGGGTTACAGTGTTGTAGTCCTATGTTTTTCTTCGCCGGTTCTTGTTGATTTTGAGTTTTCTTTTATGATAATATGTCATTTTCTGTATTTTAATAATTATTTTTAAATTTTTAAAATTTGTGACAGTATTTATGTATACTAGTCAATGACATTGTGATAGGCATGAACTATCATTGATGAATAAAAGTAACATTAATAACTAATTTTGTAAACCAAAATAGAAATTGTTACAGTCATAGATAGATATAGTGAAGAAGAAACAATGTTCTGTTTCTCTTCCTAACTCTTAGAACAGAAACTTAGACAGTTGCCAAATGCTTAGTTAGATACTAATGTCCTAATTCAACCGGATCTTGCTGTTTAAATGATAGCTTTACTGCATTTCTGGTACCTTTCAACCAAAATTCGACAAAAACTTTGTCAAGTGACATTGATTGGCTCTTTTAAGTTATCTTCCGAATATCCTTTGAATGTTGTTGCTCCAATGGTTATGTGATATGCTTGACTAGCCCGAAGCGGATATTAGTTAAGATGCTAAATGTGATAACAAAGAAGTGCTATTAGCCTTAAGAAAATCTTGCAAGAAACTCCACTGCAATATCAGGAATAAACATTGTAAACACAAAAGAGAATTCTTCGTTGAAGGTTTGTTATGGCCCGTACTGCATGCCGGTCATGTGGTATTTGTATTCCATTGTTGGGGATTTTGGAGTGGATTTTTGTCTGTGACTAAACCAATTTGGTTAGAGATCTATCACATTCATTGAGGTATTAAGATTTTGGTATATCTATCTGTATTTCATAGTTTCTTCATTCATATTTCCTTAAAATTTTAGTACTAGTGATCAGTTTACATGTCTCCTTAAAGTATTATGTAGTGATACATACCTATGCAATTTATTTCTTACATGCATCAATGACATTTGTGGTTTGTAAATGGCGCTGCATTGGACAGGCAATGAAGTAGAATGTGAGCAGCTTGTATGGGTTCCTAAAAGGGCTGTTCAGAGTGTGCCTTTCAACACATACATTTGGCGACGAGGCACTATTCCTATCTGGTGGGGTGCAGAATTGAAGATCACTGCTGCAGAAGCAGAAATTTATGTGTCAGATCGTGATCCTTATAAAGGAAGTGCACAATATTACCAGAGACTAACTAAAAGATATGATTCACGGGATCTAGATGTTGTTTTAGGTGGAACTCAGAAAAAGAGTGCTTTGGTTCCAATTGTGTGTGTCAATTTGCTTAGAAATGGAGAAGGAAAATCAGAATCCATTTTAGTTCAACATTTTGAAGAATCATTGAACTATATCCGATCAACCGGAAAGCTTCCATACACTCGAGTTCATTTGATAAATTACGATTGGCATGCCAGCATCAAATTGAAAGGCGAACAGCAAACTATTGAAGGATTGTGGTATCTTCTGAAAGCACCCACAGTATCCATAGGCATTTCAGAAGGGGATTATTTGCCTTCTCGCCAGCGAATAAAGGATTGCAAAGGTGAAGTGATTTACAATGATGACCTTGAAGGTGCCTTCTGCATTAGATCACATCAAAATGGAGTTGTACGTTTTAACTGCGCGGATTCTTTGGATAGAACCAATGCTGCTAGTTTTTTTGGTGCTCTTCAAGCTTTTGCGGAGCAATGTAGACGGCTAGGGATATCGCTTGATAGTGATTTGGCTATTGGTTATCAATCTGCTAGTAACTATGGTGGATATACTGCACCATTGCCACCGGGCTGGGAGAAACGATCTGATGCTGTAACAGGAAAATCATATTTTATTGATCACAATACTAGGACCACAACCTGGAATCATCCGTGTCCAGACAAGCCTTGGAAGCGATTTGACATGACATTTGAAGAGTTTAAGAGATCAACAATTTTGTCACCAATATGTCAATTAGCTGATCTGTTTTTGCTTGCCGGTGATATTCATGCAACATTGTATACTGGTTCCAAAGCAATGCATAGCCAAATTCTTAGCATATTTAGCGAGGAAGGAGGGAAGTTCAAACAGTTTTCCGCGGCGCAGAATATGAAAATAACTCTGCAGAGAAGATATAAAAATGCAGTTGTAGATAGCTCTCGTCAGAAGCAGTTAGAGATGTTCCTCGGACTACGACTTTTCAAGCATCTCCCATCAGCAGCTGTTAAACCTTTACATGTATGTAGCTCTGGGAATTTGTCAGTTCGGTTGATATAACTAACTGTTCTCAGCTTCTCTTATTGTGTCTGATGCACCTGGAATTTCTTTCTTGCATTACCTAGTTAATAGTCGCATGTTTACGACATTTTTGTCCTTTCTTCTTGCTCCTAC
The DNA here is from genome assembly GCA_025631175.1 of Iris virginica. NCBI lineage: Eukaryota > Viridiplantae > Streptophyta > Magnoliopsida > Asparagales > Iridaceae > Iris > Iris virginica. Next base: position 14,823 of record JAOTQG010122989.1, on the reverse strand, counting down.
TTCTTCCAATTCATCTCCTCACATTAGTTTTCACTGAACTGTTAATGGATATGGAAATATATACTTGAGTTGGATTAGTGCCCTATAGTGCAGGAGTGGACCTCATGAGTTAGGAGGCCTTTTGAAAGGTTGGGAGGGGTGTTTGAAATTTGAATGACTAATGGCAAGGCTCATTAATTATCTCCATGAGTTTCTGCAATGGTGTTGCAGTACTTTAAAGGGGATTCATTGGGGTTTCTCTAGCATTGCTATTGGTGCGGTGGCTCAATTAACTTATGCGAATGATTCCAATTACCATACTCGAAATACAAGATCTAGAGTCACCAGCTTGGTATTAATATTATAGGATCTTGAATGCAGTCTTAACTCAAACCGGGAACATGTTGGTGTAAATAGTTCGGTTAGTGCTTTAGGAAGCGGATTTCAGATCCTAAACAAGGGTAGAGAATGATTGCCACTGTGCCACTATGAAGCAAACATGATGAACTGGGTTCAAAGGTATGTTGAGGGAGTATAAAGCCTTTGATGTAGACAAAGGCAGTTATTTTATGGCCTTCAGTCCATCTTGATTATCTTTGTTAAAGGTAGCCATATCGTGATTCAAGGTTTCCAGGAACTTGAAATGTGGTGACCATCTCTTTGTGGGTGTATGAGTCAACAGTTTTTAGAGGGGAGGGACTGGTTGTTGTGGAGAGATTTACAAGTGGCATGTTGAAGGTGTTTCTTCTTTGAAATATGGCAATACAGTTAATTTCTGGCTAATGTTTCATATTCGTTGCATTATTAGTTTTGAACTCCAATGTCTATGGCTGACTGTTTAGGTGCTGCTTTTTGTCAAGTGTCAGTCTTTGAATTGGATATTTTATATCTTGGATCCCTTTAGGGGCGGCAAAAAGATTCTGGTTGCTGTCTTTTTAGACGTAACTTTCTACCTATTGCTTTTTTTGGTCTCTTGTGGTGGAGGAGAGGATCTTCATTTTATGGGCTAGTGGAAGAGAGATTTTGTTTCTTTAACGATTCCTTAGGTGAATGTGCTGTTTTTTGTTGGTTCACATGTTTCGTCTTGAATGCTTTACGTAGTTACTTTCACTTTTTAGGATCCAGGACGCGGTGATGATACAATGAAGTGGTTATTGTAGGATGTGCTTGTGCGCATTGTGTACATATATGTGCATATGTATATTTTTTGTTTATTTATTTTTCCTCTATGATTCTTGAAGATAGAAAGATCCATCTTGTTAGTTAACATGTGGATGCAAGGTTGGAGTTAACAAGGTTTAGGCCTCAGTTAGTTGGGACTCAAATTAGTAGAGGAGAAAGCTATTATTTGTCCATCCCTTTGGTGCTGCCAATGCTGTGTCCATCTGTATAGGCAATCACTCCACTTGCAATTTTGACAACCTCAGTAACTTAAGTGAATGTTGTGAAGTTGACCTCTTTGCTTGGCCTCATTGATTCTTAAATTTTGTCGTGGCCTTGTTATAGGGGACGGTGGTCTTACGATACTTATCCTACCTTCCCGGGTTGAGGGTCGTAAATGTTAATCCTTTCCCTGTTTCATCTTGTTTGGAAAGCCAAGGTTTCATCCACCCACTTGACTTAGTTGACTGTCAACACCAATGACAAGCAGCAGGCTCAGAGGCATCAAGATATGCGTGTGTCTGAACAACTTCCATCCTCATTTGGTTTATACGTGTCCAATTTGTTCGAATTTCAGTAGTTTTTTTGGGCTTGTTTTGGAATTCTTGATTTGAGCTTGGTCTGTAATGAGCATGTTTCATCATAATATGAAAGGTTTTGGTGGATGAAAAGATAGGTTTCTTTGTGGATGCTTGGTTAACTTGACAATGATAAAACCCACCATTTTCTCGTCCGTCATTTGCTAGGCTTCATAGCGTCTTGGTTCGTTTCAGATTATGCGGTCCGATGTAATCTGGGACTTCTTGTCTTCGTGGATTTTTCTTTTTGCGGTTGCAAAAATGGAGACATTTATCTCTTAAACCCATTTAAACCAACTCTAGATGATGGGAACACGAAGCTCTTGATCCCCTAATAGAGATGATACAGATATATGGTAAGCGCAGAGACAAACCATAATTACGTCTATTTTGATATTTAGAGTATTTGATACTAGTAATTTTTAAATTTAGAGTTTCTCATGTTCAGTTACTCTTTGGTTATAAATTAGGGTTCGTCTAAAGGCCATGGGTGTGTAATAGATATTTAGATTCAGACTTCAATAATCATAATTGAGGGTATAAGAACTGCCTTTTGAGTTATACTTTTCTTTCAGTTGAGTTATTTCTCCTATCTTCTTTCATTTGATTTCATCATTTTTAAAATCTTAATGCTCAAGTTTTCCTTTACGACATTCTATTTTGTTAAACCATATACACCCAGTTATATACTTGATTGTTAAGGTTGCATTATTTCGTAAGTCGATTCACTTTTATAATCACAAATAATCTGTGCAGTTATCCCTGTCTCTTAAATGAAAGTAAGATGAGATTACCTGTATGTATTTCGGAAGGCAGTTTGGCAAACCCAAGAAATCGGGGAAAGTTCAGTTCTGCAATTTATTTTCACCTAATTGCTTATTTCTTGTCATCATAGGTGCTCAGTAGGCCATCAGCTTGCCTTCTTAAACCAGTAGCCAGCATGATTCCGAGTTCTGATGATGGAGTCAGCCTCCTCAGTTTTAAAAGAAAAGACATAATTTGGGTAATTTATCTGCCTTTGGATTTTCAATGGCTTTCTATTACAACTGGAAGAAGTATGAAACCCATTTTTTAAAATCCGAACTCCGTCAATTTTGATGAGTGGTGTTTAACCCACAGGTTTGCGCGCAAGCAGCTGATGTGGTTGAACTTTTCATCTATCTTGGCGAGCCTTGTCATGTTTGCCAGCTTCTTCTCACAATTTCTCATGGTGCGGATGATTCAACTTCTCCATCTACAGTTGATGTGAGGACAGGGCGTGATCTGAATGGGCTTAAACTTGTTGCTGAGGTCTGATTTATCTCTTCTGAACACACATCACACTGAATCTAGTAGCACCAGTTCATTTCTGAACCTACTGTCGCGGACAGTATATCCCATGGTCTGTCTCAACCTTCGATGGGGAGATGCTTTGCATTTCTTATGCTGTAATGGGGATACATGTCTAGAACCCTCATTAATGGACTCCTAACTAGCTAAGGCATTTCCTGACCTTGTGTGTCCAAACATGTGAAATCTTGCGCTTCTCCTATTTGTGAAGAGCAACACGTTGCATGTATTTGAAATGCATTCTTTTCTGTTTCTTACAAAGCGTGTGGGTTGTTTTTGAAGGCATGTCGTGTACTTGGAAATTGGCAAAATTACCCGATGGTCTAAAAACAGTTTCCGACCTAGTAATCATATGGTCATCTACGACTCTGAAATAATTGAGCAGTTTTCCCGATGAACTCTAATATCAAATGCCAAAACGTAATCATTTTGAAAAGTATTAAGTAATTCTGGAAACATTAAGATACATATTAAAATAAATGTAAAACAAAGAACAGGCACTTGCAGTCCACGTGCCTTATTTGTGAGAAAAATGAATATAATGAGAAATCTCAAAATTTGGATCAAGCCATTTTCTTTAAGGCGAAAGGCAGTTGAGGAGTCCATTTTGGAGGGAAAAGGCGGGGCGAGAGGTAAAAACAAAAAGGCAAACAAGGCGGCAAAAAAAAATGAAAATAATTAGAAAAAGATATTATATGCTAGGTTTACACCTCAAAACATGTTATTAATGAGAATATGAATGAAATTAAGGTCACAATTATTACATTAAATAGCATAAAACACGTTTCAACACCCCAAGTTAAATATTCTAACGCAAAAGATGAATTTAATTTAAAAGTCAAAGTTCGTAAAAGAGAAAAAATATCCGTTCAAGAATGTAAAAGAAAGTTCAGCAAGAGGGATACATATCTCATGAAGCACCAATCAAAGAATCCTCAATATCGACCCCAATCCAACCTCTCTTTCATAGCATCTTCATCTTCTTCATAGACGGAGTTAACAATTGATCCTTCTTCCTCTTCTTCTTTATCCACAAAGTCATTTTCATCAATAAGATGAACAATAGGTGGTTGTATGCTAGACATCATTGAAGTGCCTACCAACCAAACCCTATCGTCACCTTTTGCCTTGCTCTACTGGCAGAATCAAACGACTTGGATGACTTGATTATGTTGAAGTGGTTGTCTTTTGTCTAGTATATTAGGCAGGCTCCTCTGCTCCATAAACACTACTAACTAGCTCCCATGTCAGACCATCATTGAACACTGTTTCGCTTCCACCTTTGGTCTTCACACACACTTTGTCATATTCATTTGAGCTTCTCGTTACTCTCACCAATATCATGCAAGGAAATAGGATCAATGGTGTCTTGAAGGTTGTATCTCCGTCGCAGTGCTTTATTGTACTTGACAAACATCAAATCATATAATTTTGTTTGAGCCATATATCTCTTCTTGCTATGAACCTGTCGATCTTCATATACCATTTACTAAATGGATTTTCCGAACAAATGCCCTGGGGCACATGATAATAACCCAGCAATCGAAATTATCCACATTGAGAACCTTCCCCAAACATTGAAAACCTCCCCAAAGCATTGGGGAAGGTTCCCAGTGTGGATAATTTCCGTATTTGGATTTTTATCATGTGCACCAGGGGCACTTGTTAGCAAAATCAGTGCAACCAGATTAACTATTTATTATACACTATTTTCTAGATAGTGACTTCCTAAAAAGTATATACTTAGTACTTATGTGCTGGAAGATACGGCGGTTCCTCTTGCATCCGGATACACTACAAGTTAGGATAAGAATCTTAGTGGCCAAATTTTGCAAAATTGGAGTCGTTATTGTGCATGTGATTGAATTTAATAATTGTTCTGCATGTTGAGAGCAACTTATTGCTGGGTGCGGAGTTCATATCAGCAGTAGAAAAGTCTAATCCAGGGCAAGTCAGTTCAACCACCTACATTTTTTTTTCTGTTTTGTTTTCAAGGGTATCAAATTCTTAAAGTATTGAACAAATAGGTCATATCTTATTCTCAGACAGTTGCCAACGGAGAGAAAAAGTCAATGCCCCCCAAAGGATCTACTAGAAGTGATGGACATGGACTACATATCACCATGTATGATTGGCGGTTTACTGCATCCTTTTAGAACCATGTTGAAACATTGGCCTTGAACTGATATTACATGGATTCTGTTTCTGCCCAAACAGATTTTTAACTAAATGTGGTGTAGAACAGCCACAGCCATGTCGTCTCGTGTTGATAAGGTGCTTTGGGAAAAAAAATTAAGCTCTTGTTAATATAGCTTTGGATATCGCCATACTTGGCTACTGGATTCCGAACTACCTTACTGAGTGTCAAAGCTTCTATACTTTGTGCATCTGAAGTTCGGGATAACTGGCCTATAATGTGATATCACCATGCCATCGCTTCTTGCAAGACCAACTTGTTTATTTTTTATTGTTTAGTTGAAGGACCTTTTCCCTCTTATTGCTTGTAATGAACTAAATATTGCATCATTACTTGTTTCTTTCTTATCTTATGCTCCTCTTCCACCCCCCCCTCCGGCGTACTGGTGGAGGACAGTGGGTGCTTGGCTTAAGACGGATAACTTCTAAATAACGCTGGATGTGCTAATACAGGGTGCTTCGATACCTAAATGTGCCAGTGGTACGAATATCTTGATACCCTTATCAGGTGCTATTAGTGCTGAGGATATGGCTGTGACAGGAGCTGGTGCACGCCTACATGCTCAAGATACCACTGACCTGTCACTATTATTTGATTTTGAAGAACTGGAAGGCGAATTGGACTTTCTTACTCGTGTGGTTGCGCTTTCATTTTATCCAGCCGTGTCAGGAAGAAACCCAATCACACTTGGTGAGGTACATAAAAGTTTAATGATATATGATCTGTGATTCTATTGTTTTTTTTAGAAGAGTTACGATTGGTAGTTGCGTCCTTGATATTCCGCTTTAGGAGCGTTTGATACCAAGGTGCTTGTAGTTTCAACAACAAATTGATGATTATTAAGATCACCTTTAGGCCAAGTTATTGGCTGAAATGGTCTTCTTTCTATTTGTTTGTTTTTCATCCAACCTGCTCGACTGCAGCAGAAAACTAAAACAGCGAATGTGATTAACATGATAAAGAACCGGTTCACGGTAATTTTCAGCAGATGACATATTGAACGAGCGAAGTGGTAGCTATTCTGATACCATTGTGTCAACAAACTAGATATCCATAGCCAAGGTTGTTCACCAAGGGTTATTTAGACCCACAATCAGTAAATGTTGCGACCATATGCAGCCAAGGCCCAAGACCTGGTTACTATGCTAGAAACTGCATCACCTTATGATTCTCTAATTCGTAGCTGCATAATTAATGGCCTACTCCATTCAATCCAAAAAAAAAATGATTTACTCCATTAGTCTCACATACATTGGCAACCAGACAACAACACCCAGTTTTAGGATTACTCATGAATGCATCCACATCCATCGTCTAGATATAGATTTCCTGTACCCGTTTGTCGAAGATTTATATTTGTGCACTAGGAGTTTGCGTAGCAAATACTTAAGTTGGTTAGGGTTATTGAAGTAAAGTTCATTGAGTTTCTAAGGCTCAAGAAACTTGAGACAGAGAAAAGGGAAGCTGCCTTATATTAGTCTCCGACAGTACTATGCAAAATGCCTAAAGTAATAAATCTACATTAACACGAATAGATTAATGTCCCATCCCACTTGCTCCTGCCTCATTGATCTTAAATCTACTCAGTCACGCGATTAGTTTTCCTTCTTTTTTTGCTGTTATTCTCATGGAGAGAGTAAGAGGTTTAGATGGAGGTGGTTGATGTAGTTGCTGCTTGATAGTGATTTTTTAGTGAATGGATGTTGTAGGTAGAGGTACTTGGAGTTTCTCTGCCATGGAGGGATATATTTACTTGCCGAGGCCCTGGTGCAAGGCTATATGAAGGCATGAGTTACTCTCACAAGGGTACCGACCCATTTTTGTCTGAGATAGATACCAATCCGTTTGCTGGTGCTTCAGCAAATGATAAGGTTGCGTCATCCCTGCAAACCGAGAAATCTACCAGCTCTTGGGTAGATCTTTTATCAGGAGAAGACATGTTTACAGAATCTATTTCCCAACAAGTATTGGAGAATGTTGTGCATGAAGAAGGTGACTTACTTGCCTTCTTAGATGATAATGTCCATAACGACCAAAAAGGTGGAAATGATTCACAAAAAGTTCCTCACCAAGATGGAAGACCTTCGGATCATGGTGCTCAATTGTACCTAAGTTGTTTCAAAGTACTGGTAAGTCTATACATGGTTTCTGAATAAATGTGAATATTCTTTTGCTGTTTATCTTAACTTGATTCTCCTTAGTGTTTTAGATATCTTGCTAGTTTCTTGGGCCTTTCTCCCCCTTCAGAACTTAGTCAATTTCTTGTGTTCTTTTGATAATTGAGTATATTGTCTTTCATTTCACTGTTGCGGGTAACTTGCTCCTATTTTAGCATCCTTGTCGACCGTCCCCTCACCCACTCCGCTTCCCCATTCAAATTATAAGCAATGCATCCATGGCAATACAAATGAGTTAATTGGCTGAAAGTTTAAAGATCTGTGGTTTTGCTGGTTTAAGTTGGGGCCATTTCCTGGTTAGACTTCTACTTGAGCTGTTCATCAGAATCAATTGACTATCAACTCACGTTTCATTATTTCCTCACACGTCACAACTTGAGTAGATGATACGTTCAAAGAGAATCTGTAGCGTGTCGCAGTTGGTTGATTAGGTGCATCTAGTTTTATCTTGTATCATTTGTATGCAGGTGCACTGCGAAGAATTGGCTTACAAGCTCTGTAGTTTTTACTTAAATGTCAAGAGTCACTTGAAAATATATTTAATATTATTCTGAATTTCCTTCCCATCGAAAAAAAAGGTTATCTGGCAAATTTTCATTTGTTGTAAAATTAAAAAAAGAAATAAGAGATTTTGCTTTATTTGAGTGAGCACCTTGGTTCCTGCAGCTCCAAGTTCCGAGGTCATGTGCATATTAGTTTCTCAGTTTAAATAAAATGTCAAGATTTCACTTCCCATTTTATTATAAACAAACTTGTACTGAAGAGACGTGAATTTGAGAAATTAATGGACATGTTTTTGCAATTCCTGATTTAGGAGCGGCTCTTGATCAATGGTCTTATTCATATATTACAGATTATTTTACACTACTAACAGATGCTCCACGTTCTCTTTCGAGTAGATGTCACATGAGTTGTATCTTATAAAAAATAACATCAGTTACCCGCAGTAGCAAATGATGGGGATGTTTATGCGGTATCTTTAGTTAGTTTTTAGTAAATTTTCTTTTCAATCAGTAGATTCTTATGAGTTTTATCTAATTCTTCACTGGAAAACTGTCAATTTGAGTATGGAAAGCTACATTTGGATGTCAAGCGCCTTATTGTTCCTTTTTAATACGAAGGTAACCTCTTCTAAGGGTGTTTATGGCTTCATCTCAACTTTGAACCTTGAAGAAGTGCATTTGTCCATGGTTTTGGTTGACCCTTCCACGATTATGAATTTGTTGCATGATCCATATTTTGCATCACTATCTCAATTGAGTGTGTTGTACAAAAAGTAATTAATGGTAGCTAAAATTTCCACTTAATGTTGCTTGGAGAGCTTATTGGGACTTCATTCCATTCTGTATGATGATCAACATTTTTGTTGTCATTGCTTATGGGTATATCAGAGAGTGGTTGCGACGATACCTGATTTTGAAGTAGAAGCAGATCAACTTCTTAATTAGATATCCTGGGAAATAACATTGGCCTGTGACTACTTTTCAGGGAAAAGAGTTAGGTTTTGTTGAAGCCATGAAACTTGAAATTGAACGTCTTCGGCTAAATCTTTCTGCTGCTGAACGGGATAGAGCTTTATTGTCTATTGGTATTGATCCTGCTACTATAAATCCAAATCTTTTGCTTGAAGAGTCCGACATTGGAAGATTATGTAAGGTTGCAAATGCTCTTGCAATTCTTGCCCAGGCTTCCATGGAAGATAGAAATACCGCTGCTATTGGTTTGGCTCCTATTGATGATAATAGTCCTATAGATTTCTGGAATATTACTAAAATACAGGATAGTTGCTTTGGTGGCTCATGTAAGGTTCGTGCAGAAGCTTCATCTTCATCTTCTATTTCATTGCCATCTTCCCAATCTGTCCTTTTGTGTTCTCAATGTGAGAGGAAGGTCTGTAAAGTTTGTTGTGCCGGGAGAGGAGCTTCTCTTCTTGCAAATTATAACTTGAGAGAGCCTCCAAACTATAATGGTGGATCAAGTCATGGAGGATCAAACTCTGGTGATCTCACTTCAACACGCTCAGTTACAACGGATGGGGTTATTTGTAAGTCATGCTGCAACAGTGTTGTTCTTATTGCATTGATGTTGGACTATGTTAGGGTTTTAATCACCCAAAGAAGAATGGCTCGGGTAGACACTGCTGCTTACAAAGCATTGGGCCAAGTGGTCGGAAGGGATGACCTTACTGAAATAAGTAAGTATCCTGATAGGCGCGGAGCTATCAAGGACTTAAAACATCTATTAAACGGAGAGGAGTCACTCGCTGAATTTCCATTTGCCAGCTTTTTGCAACCGGTATTATCTTGGTTCCTATCTTGTTCTACTATGAGCATATATAACTTGATGGTCGTGAATTTTCTTCTCAGGATGTAAATTCTTTAGGATCTCTATATAACTAGAAAGTATGAATTTGTTTGGAGTTGCCTTGTTTTTCTTCATCAGAAACATTTTTAGCGGTCATTTCCTGAACATAAAACCTTTGTGTTGCACTCCAGCAATGGATGGTGCCTTCTTTGACTGAAATTTGGCACTCTTTTTTATTCCCCCCTTCCTTTTGGGAATGGCTTATAGCGTCATTATAAACACTAACTGGTAATACATTTATCAATTATGATACATCTGTGCACTTAACGGGGTCTATCACCCTTCTTCTTGTGCAATTTGATTGAATGTTGGTATGGTGAACTTCTCATTTAGTTTGTTTCACATTATTGCAGGTCGAGTCTGCCCCAGGTTCTGCTCCATGCTTGTCGTTGCTTGCACCTTTGGATGCTGGTTCACAACATTCATACTGGAAATCTCCTTCTAGTACCTCCTGCATTGAATTTGTAGTTGTTCTTGGCAATCTTTCAGATGTTTCTGGGGTCATTCTTCTAGTTAGTCCCTGTGGCTATTCAGTGTCCGATTCCCCGACTGTAAGTACACTATTCGATCAGCTCCAATATTAAAGAAGCATCAGCAAGGCTGCAATTTCTTTAATTAGAACCTGGATTTGACTATATCACCCTAATTGAAAAAAAAATAATATTTTACCAATGAGCGCTTGCTCTAGTGGTATCCCATCTTTTTTCCTAACGGGAAGGTTAGGGTTATCCCACGAGGGACAATTTGTTGAAGATATCACCTAGCCTTAAAGCCCTCTTTGATATTCTTGTAAGCTATACTTAATAAAATAATAAGGGTTGGGGTTAGGTCCATGTCCCTCCAACCTTAAAAAAAAAGTCAGTGAGATTAGTTGGGCGTTCCTTCTTACTCCTGAATTTAAGTCAAATTGGCAAATCCATGTATTGCCTTGTATTCCGTTTGTAAATTTTGTTTCAACTTAGAGTGTCTTGACGTTGATATTTTCTGATGTCACATAATGTACTAGGGACTACTTATAATGCTCAATTTTATGCATCCACTTGGTCACGCCTCAAAAGTAAAAAGAAAAAGAAAAAAAGAGAATGGGAAAGTGATTGTAAAATGATGCAATTTATAGTTTCATTTTAATAACTCAAAGTCTGAATAGCACCTAGAAACTGATTAGAGGTAAGAATATCCGTTATTTCTTTGCTGAGTTCGTGAGTCGGAGGTTGCTTTCATGAGAGAGATTATCTAGAGGTGTTTTGGAAATTTTTCTAAAAAGATGGACAGATACTGGTTTTGCTGCACACATTTATCATGACATGCTTCTGCAGTTGTTTGCGCTTTCCTGTCATATACTCCCCCCATCCCAAAAAGGCCATCTGGGTTTCTATTTTGGTTTGTCCCAAAATACTTGTCCACTTTCTAAATATGAAACACTTAATTATATTGGTTTAGTAGTACGTCCCTCAAATACCCCGCTTTAATAACCATTGGAACATTAAGTTATATAGTGAAATGATAGGGGCGATTCAGGAAAAATTGCTCAAAGTAGACTGCAATTAGTGGCATCTCTTAATCAATGTGCAAATTCAAAGATAACAATATTTTTGGGATGGGGGAGTATCATTTAACCAACTATTAAGAACCTACGGTATAAATATATTTCTGTATCATTACCGATTAATTGCTGAAATTCGATTTTAGCTATTGGCAATGGCTTTCATGGAATTTTCTTTCAGGATCTAAATGCTGACATTTGTGAGTTCAGCTTTTCTGTCTATCCACTTTGTCATGTTTTTATGTCATTTTAATAAGTTGTGCTTCCTTTGCAGCTGCTCTGTTTTGAATAAATCTTTTTAACCAATTTAGGTTACTCTTATTGACGAGTGGCCTAACTGTTAGTACAGGTGCAAATCTGGGCCAGCAATAAAATACAGAAGGAAGAAAGATCATGCGTGGGGAAATGGGATATCAGATCTCTTATCACATCTTGCCCAGAGCTTTGTGGGCCCGAGGAATCTGGCAAACAAGATAAAACACCTAGACATGTCAAATTTTCCTTCCGCAATCCTGTTCGGTGCCGCATTGTTTGGATAACTCTACGTCTTCAGAGACCTGGTTCAAGTTCTGTAAATTTCGAAAAAGATTTTAATCTTCTCTCTCTGGATGAAAACCCTTTTTCTGAACTCAATAGAAGAGCCTCTTTTGGGGGAATACCTGAAAGTGATCCATGCCTGCATGCGAAACGAGTTATTGTAGTCGGAAACCCAGTGAGGAAAGATGTAGGGGTTTCATCAGCACATAACGCAGACCAGATTAATGTGAGGAGCTGGTTGGAGAAAGCTTCACTGTTAAACAGGTTCAAGGTACAATCACTACTTTTGTCCTTCTGAATTACAGCCACCTTTGCCAACTCGTTTTTCTACCAGTTTTTATGTCCATTTTCTCTCCTGTCTGTTTCAGGTCCCTGTTGAGGCTGAGAGGTTGGTCGGCAATGATCTTGTCTTGGAACAGTATCTATCTCCAGCTTCACCTATGTTGGCAGGATTTCGTATTGACGGTTTCAGTGCAATAAAACCTCGAGTAACACATTCACCTTTTTCAGATGTAAATACAAGGGATTCTTGGTCAATTCTTTTAGAAGATAGATTTATATCTCCGGCTGTATTATATATTCAAGTATCAGTTCTTCAGGTATGTTCAAAACTTCAAGTCTTATACTTGCACATGGTTATCCACCTTGTGCACATCATGCTAGCTGTGGCATGTTGGTTTTAATATCTGCCCTTGTGGTTTCATTTTCCACTGAAAAGAGGGTCAGCACCTCATGCAACTATAACTGTCTTGTATGGGTGTCTCGTACAAAGATTTGCACCAGTGGTTTCCTACTTGTAATGTGCCGATTTTTGTTACCAAATGTTTTAGAACCTACTGATTGGGGATGACACCTTGGATGAATCTAATTTTTCATGCTGATGGTTTCTGTAATGATTCGACCTACGTGAAAATCTAGAACCATTGTTGTAAGGGATGATGAAGGATCCTGGTCTTGTTCTATAAAGCAGAAAGTAGCCTATTTTCTCACTTTGAGGAAATAACTTACATGGAGCTCTTGATGTCTTTTCCCTTTCCCCACGTCCCTTTCCAGTTCTCTCTCCCCCCGCCCCCAACAGTTATGCGTTCTCTGTTCTGTCTGATTGTTCAACAAATAACTGTTTCTAACATTGCTTATCATTCTGAGATCCCTAAATCATGTTAATTGTATTGGTAACCAATCCACATAATCTTTGTCACTGGTACATGCCAAACTCTGAAGGCTTCCTTAGCCAAGTTGTTCCCTTTCTCTACATCCTGGCTGGAATTTAAACTTGCTACACAATGCAGTATAAGACCACGGATCCCCTTGAGTGCTTTTCCAATAATGCCCTTTTAACTTAATATCACAATAATATCCTTTAAACTCTCTTGAAGAGTCCTAATATAAAAATCCCTCGATTAAAATGTTGTACACGTTAATTTTAGTAGCATTGCCTTCACAATTGGGACTGTGTGCTGAAATCACCCATGTCATTTGATTTACAGGAGCCCCAAAACATGGTTATAGTTGGGGAGTATAGGTTACCAGAAGTAAAAGCTGGGACACCCATGTACTTTGATTTCCTGCGGCCTATAAACACTCGCCGAGTCTCATTTAGACTCCTTGGAGATGTTGCTGCATTTGTAGACGATCCAGCAGAACAGGACGATTCAGATATGAGGGGTCGACCATTTGCAGCAGGATTGTGTTTATCAAATAGAGTAAAACTGTATTATTACGCGGAACCATACGAACTTGGAAAATGGGCTAGCCTTTCTGCTGTCTAATGGTTCTTTCTTTCAGCTAAAGAATGACAAGGCAGCAGTTGGGGATTGGGGTTTTGGTAGATGTAAGGATTTCAAATTAATTGTTTGTTGTAATATTTGATGATATCTGTAATATTGTAAGAATGGTGTAGTATGGAAAAATAGGATAGCTTTGTATGCTCACTCTGCCTTCTTGATCAATATGTAATTTATATATATTTTTTCTCCCCTCCTTTTTCAAATTGAGGATTGTGATCAATATGTAATCTAACGTGCCACTCCACTTAGCGAGATTTGAACTTTGAGTTCATTGTGAGACTTTGATTGATATCGGATTTGTATTTGCAAATAAAAATTGAATTTTTTGGTCAATAATCTCCTTTGGCTTCTGAACGAGGTCGCTCTAATCCTCTGAGCTACAGGCCTCGTCTTCGCTATATCTGTCCCATGCTTGTCTGTTGGAGCGAATTGGATGATCGAGGATATTTTTACTCTTGATGAATAGTGTGCACAAATCTCAAGAAGAGTACAAATCAAGTCAAATAATTGATTCCATGACCTGGGGCATGAATTATTTCTAGTAATAATAATGTTGGGGATAGGCTAAGCCTAGCTAGTTCTTCTTCTTCTTCATCATCATCATCATCATCATGATCTACTGTAGAAAAGTTTAACCACTTTACTACTTACTGTATTCATCCAGTCATCAGAAGGAAACACTTGCTCTCTCTCTCTCTCTCTCTCTCTCTCTCTCTCTGTGAATAATAAATAGCTAATGCAGGGAGAGACGAGGAGGAGACAAATGCAAGTATGGATAAAATTATGGATAAAATCTGGAATTAAAATTCCACAAAGGGCACTGGGAATTTTCCATTTTCTTTTACCAAAGTGATACAAATTAAAAAGGAACGGTTATTTGTACACTCCATTTTTTATAAGTACACATTTTTTTATTTTTTAAAAATATTCTAAATATAAGTACTATAATATCCCTATTAATAAAAGTTAGGGTTAATGATCAAAAACCCCCCTGTGCGATTCGGGTTTCAGCATTAGCCCCCATGTGTAAAAATTTTTGAGGGAAAGCCTACCCATGTAATCTCCGTTGTTCGGACGTTAACCCTCATCCATTGTTTGGGACTAAAATGCAAGGTCCGGTCTAACTTTCAAATAAAAAGACTTAAATGCCCTTCCTTCACAACTCTTAATA
>JAOTQG010122988.1:0-10624 GCA_025631175.1 Iris virginica | reverse complement strand
CCAAGTATCAAACTTGTAAAAGAAGAGGGTGAGACCTGAAAAGATACAGAAATTTGAGAGCAACAAATGACTTCATTCTCTTCTACTTCTGTATATGTATATGTACGTAAATCAAATTGATATCATCCTGTATTAAGCCCTTTACTTTTTGCCACAGTACTCATCTTGGAATGCACACTTGGTTGTGGTTGTGGTTGTTTTACACGAGATTTGTTGAAAATCTTAGACATTCAACATATCAGATACCAGAAAGGCAGAAAACACTTGTATCCTGAATCCAAGTAACATAATATCATCCAAGCAATCACTTGTGCATTTTAATATCTCCTCAACACAATCCATGTATATGAATGTGACCTGCATATGATTTTAAAAGAAAAAGCGAGGAAAAGATATGCTTTTTTTGTTGGCTAGGACTGAAACATATTGAACTGGTTTAGGCTCAAAATGGCTGTATAAGGTGTGATTGTTTTAGGTCTGCTCCGATAGGCTCATGTTTAAGCTTGATCATAAGGATAACAGGCATCCATCAGCACAATCCTAATACACGACTTCCTTTTTCAAACCCGGGTTCCAGGAGCAGATGTAGTCACTTGCTGAGAATTGAGGATAGACTAGGGTCACCCAAATTCAATCTACAGAGGGAGGGATAAAAGTGAGGTTCCATTTGAATGTTTCTCAAAGAGGTCAATATTCACTAAACAAGGAGCATTAACCGATAAACGACAATCGATTCACTCATCTAAACCTCAATGCTTGATTTGAAGGGGAATAGATCACCGAAGAAAACATAGAGTGTTATAAGAAATGTCACCAATCAAAGACTATTTTAATTGCCATGCTTGTTATTTATGTTATTACAAGAGGACTTTAGAAACTTATTTCCCAAAAGAAAGGATACTAGAACAATTAAAGTGAAATATTTCACCAACTAGTTAGTTCCTAAAGTAATCCCTAATTAGTATGTTCATTATTACACTGCCAACTACATCACAGAATAGACGCCTTAGGCCTCTTAATAGTTTGTGGCATCAATCTCCTCGGCTTTGAAAAGGCGAGTGGAACAGTAAGAATAATAGAATATCTTAGATACTTGTTCTTCCACTATTTATGGATTTCACAAAGCAGTGGATTGTTCCTGTCAGCAACCAACATTTAGTCTTACTAGCAAGCAGCACAAATACTGCATTGCCAAATTTTTCAACCAATTTCGGGCAGTTTCAACCATACCAATGCTGACCTATTTCGACTAAACTGGAATATGGATGCAACATTAGAGGAACACATTAAACAAAAATGATATTAGATGGATTTGAAGCCTAGACCTGAAGGTTTAGGGAGCTATGTGTCTACACCCTTATTATTCGAGCAACTGCAACATAATGGTTAGCTAAATACAAATATGTGTGTGTGTGTGTATATATATATATATATATAATATATGGCAAACAGCAACAAAATTCCTATTTATTTTACGTCTTTCTTTTTTCCTTTTGTATAAATTAAAGAATCGATATTTCAAGTTCAAGAAAACTCTTCGAAGGTTTAGAAAATACTATACCCCAATCACTTTATACAGATAATGAAAGATAAAGAGAAAAATACCCCCCCCCCCGATTTACATTTTGGGTATTGCCACTCAGTACTCACTTCCCATTCTGTTTACAAACATTTAAGGTAAACATACCTGTTAATCTACTGTCTCATAAAATTGAATAAATAATATCACGTATTCGAGTATTGTTCTATGATACTCCTATGTTAGCAAAGATATATATTGGTCCTACTTTATTAGCAATTAAACTGAGTTCATCCTCTATCCTCAGTCTCACATCAAGTTTCTGCATCCCGTCCAATGCTGTCATTGGTGAAGAATTCAATGGAGAATTTATTACATTATAGCTTCCATTTTTAGAGTCCCTAGCTCTCACTCTAATTTAAACTGTCAAGAGATTCACAGACCCAGACCTAATATCTATAGTTCCCTAACGAAAAAGCTCTTTCAATCCTATCAACACTATAGGTAATTCCAGAAGAGCACTTGATATCCCTAAAGGGCCTAAACCCAGATCGACTCTATATATTTTTGATCTTATACCCCCCCAAAGAGTGTAATTCTCGCAGTAAATGAAATTTCCAAGAGACCCAGCTGGGCGGACTCCCTTTGTATGCTCCGATGAAGCAACTGACAACCGAAAACCACTTCAGTGTAATCGCCACACTTCCTTTCTTATTCCAATTTCCAAGTTATCTTTTAATTTGTAATTGCAACACCCCCACTTTAATGTGACACTAACAAAAGTGCCAGAAAGTTTGGAATCATACCTCAATATCATTTCTATCCAGGGCAATTATGTTAACATGGAGAAGGAAGGATATTAGAAGAAATGTAACATGATTCAAATATTTATTAAGTACCTGTGGACGGTCAACAGTGATCGAAACATCCTCACCATCTCTAGGACTAGAAGGGGCTGCCATCTGCTCCCCTGTCATACTGAAATTGAGAGGTGAAATGATCAGCTAAAGTACAGCAATTATATGTGTATATATACATATTTACGTACACGTACGCAGACACACACACAAACTAATGAACTATGTCACAAAAGCATCTCACAGCTTCTGATTGCATGTGGATACAGTGCTTGCTTAAAAAATTGAAAATCAACAGATTAGATGATAGGGAAAGATAAATCAAGTAGCCTTTACCTTTTAAGACCAAGAATATTAACTAGAGAATCAAAACCAAACAGCTCTAGCTTGGATTCTTGCCGAGAACCATTGACTCCTCCGATGGTAGGGTTTCTTGCATCTGTACCCATAACAGGCTGTATGCTTGTTTTTACCTTCCTGGAAAAAAAATAGTTTTTTATCATCTCAGCTAACTGAGTAGAAAACATTTACATTGCAACAATATATACCTGCATGAAATCTCTATACTAAACAAAACAGGTTATCACACACATTTATGCTGTCAGACCCCAAACTTTGGAAGTGTCTGATAAAACATTAGCGGTGTACAAACGCTTAACAACTAGCAACTAACAATGTAGGCTAAAGCATTTTGATGGGTGAGACTGCAAGCCATTTCAAGTTTTGGGGGAGTGTTACCATTGGGGCTTTACACAAGGAATCAGAGTGAAAGGAAACCATGGCAACATGAGCTAGTGCAAGACCCCTCTTCGTTATCACACAATAGATGCATGATCGGTCAATGACAATGTTTCTCGAAATGGTTCGCCATTGATTCCGCAATCCAAACACATTACATGAGACACATAGATTTGTGGATCAAGTTTTGACCAAAGACGTGTACGTGTGTTTGGATCGGATCAATCTCATGAAAATCGACTTAAATCACGTAAATAGTGCAGGTTCAAAAGTCCGTTTTGCCAGTCCACATTTCAGCTCAAATAATAGTTAAAACAATGAGTTATCCAAGACACCTATGAATTTTGACATTGAAAATTGTTTAAAGAGTCCGGTAATGTTTGGCGTTGACAGATTAAATTAGGGTATCTAGGAAGGCAATAGAATTTTGTTCATGGAAAGCTGATTTTGTTTACCAAAATCAATTAAAGCTTTAGTTGTTTATATTGAATTTAGGAATGTCAAAATTCATTTGTGTCATCTATGACACCTGGACTTAGCTAGAGGATTGCGTACTAGTGCAGATCCTGTTGATCAACTAGTCAAAAATTTGATTTTCGTGATTTCATCTAAATGTGGTGTAGAACAGCCTCATTCAAATTCCACACCCAGACCCACGATCTTGTTTTGTTTTACATGGGAACTTTGGAATAAAAGAAGATCCAGGTAATATAGCTTGTTATTTATGTTAAAGGCTAACTGTGTCTGACAACATATTTCTATGTCGGAAGTCTTGCACACTTTATTTTGTGTCCAGAAATTGTCAGCAGAAGCTAATATCAGCATTTAAAACTTTCATCAAGGTATTGAGACCTCGTGCATGGTCAGTGCGTGTATCCCATAAGTTGATAACACAAATCATCCAGCGTAACAACTTGAATGGGTTGCCTCATCTAGCCCATAAAATAAATGTAAGCTCAAGTTGTTAGTAGCTAAGCTCTTACAAGCCTTTCATATTTTCTGACACTTATGATGTGGCAATTAGATCTTGCAATCTCCCCTACTTGAAATTTTGACGCCCTTATCGAGGCCTAAACAAATCGCTCCAGATCCTCCTTAATAGATGGTCATCATGAAATACGGTATGACACACTGCTAATGTTTACGCCCCATTGAGAGGGATTCTATCACTGCGGTTAACCCTTCTGCCTAGGAATTTCTTCTTGCTCCCAAATCACTCTCTTCCACCTAATCCTCATTAAGAATAGAAGATCTACAACCAGATCTGATTCTCCATTTTCCTGACCCAGTAAACCTTATATAAGAAATGACAAGCTACGCTGCATAAATCTCTACCTAACAAAACCAGCATTGCACTTTTCATGGTATCATAACGTCACCGTGAAAGTTTGAACCATCCATCTTCTCTACCACAAAACTCGGAAGCCATATGCATTAACCTTTTTTCAGCACCTGAAATAACCTAGACCACTAACCCCTTCAAGACCTGAATCCTTCCAACAAACAATTTCCAAGAGACATTCTTAATGCTACTTGTTGATAATAACAATCAAATGCAAGATTTTAGCACCCATATGCATTTTATTTTTTGATAAAAGAAGAAATATCATTGATAAGAGAAGAAGATACAAAATCGGCGAACAAGAAATTCACCGAAAGTAAAAACAACAAATACACCCAAATTACACTATAGCAGCTTTCCAACCTCTAGCCAAATCACCTAAAGTCAAGCCCGAAAAGCACCAAAACTCCTAGCCCAAAGAGAAGATTACACGGTGATCTTCTCCTACAACAATGGAAGCGATAACTCTCGATTTTTGAAAATCCGAGAGTTTCTCTCAATCCAAATGTTGCATAGCAAATTGAAACACAACGCAACCCCACAACAATGAAGCATTCCTCGATCGATCAAAACCTAAATATTTA
Source organism: Iris virginica (assembly GCA_025631175.1). Lineage (NCBI taxonomy): Eukaryota > Viridiplantae > Streptophyta > Magnoliopsida > Asparagales > Iridaceae > Iris > Iris virginica. Next base: position 5,584 of record JAOTQG010122988.1, on the reverse strand, counting down.
ATCGTGCAAAAATCCTCTGCACCGCGAGGCATAATATAGAGCTCGCTCTGTCAAACAGTCTACTCCAAAGACTCCGAGCCCTTTAGCAATGCATGAACAAATGGTCATGAGACTCACTAGCCTGCATCCACATAACACACATATCTGGAGAGATAGACATCTTCGGATACCTCCTCTGTCGCCAATCATTAGTTATTCAAACAACCAAGGACCACTGACCAAGCAAAAACCTTGTATTTGAACGGAACCTTGGACTTTTAAATGAAATGGTAAAGAGGAAAGTCAAGCGGTGTATGTAGACGAAGAAGAGAAAGACTTTACAGAAAACAACTCATTATGTTCAAAAACTCAAATTCGACGATCGAATTGATGATCCAACAGACGAAAAGAAGACAACTGTAGTATAAATTTGCAACCGACATGGATAACTTGTCATTAAGATTTCTCACAAAATGAACATTCCAAATCACCTGACGAGCCTCCCGAACAAGAAAAGCAGCAATAGGCGCGATATGAACACCGAAAAGCCGAAACAAGCGAGGAAAAGAGATATTGAGAGGAAAGTTCCTTGTCCACCGATCCTCGTTCCCTGTCCAGCGATCCTCCCAAAATCGGACTCAATTTTCAACCCCGACCTCATAACGAACATAAGGATAGAAGAGATGAAAACAACTAAAAATGAACTTCTAGGGACTGGCATACGTGGTGGAAAGACTAACAGATGCATTCCACCTTTTATGGTTCACACCAAACTTGCTCCGAATATCTCTGTGCCATAAAGAATCCCGCTCCAGCGGGAAACGCCATAACCACTTGCCAATCAGAGCAATATTTTTTATAACCAAGTTCTCGAGCCCTAAACCCCCCTCTTCCTTAGGCCTACGAACCTTCTTCCAAGCTACCAAATGAGCCTTACTCTCCTCCCCGATCCCACACCACAAAAATCGGCGCATTATCCCCTATAATCGCTCTGCCACTCCCGTGGGTAACTTAAACAGAGTCAGATAATTAATGGGAATACTAGACAAACATGACGGAATAAAAGTAACTCTTCCACATAAAGAAAAGTAAGCACCCTTCCACCGGCTAGCCTTTCGACATCTTTTCAATAACCGAATCCCAAAACTTAATCGCCCTAGGATTCCCACCTAAAGGAAGTTCAAGATAGGAAAGTGGACAATTCTAACAAACATCCCAAAAGATTAGCAAATGAATTCAAAGATGGAAGTTACATTTATGCCTGCTAATTCACAAAGACCTTCATACCGTCATTTCCTACCCAACAACCCTCTACAACACCCCTCATCTCACTTCTCATCAGCAACCTACTTAGAATATCCACAACCAACGTAAAAAGTAAAGGAGACACTGGATCCCCTTGGTGAAGTCCTCTTGAGGCACGAAACCACTTCTTAGGCTCCCCATTAACCATAACAGAGATCGAGGAGGATGAAAGACACCCTCTGATCCATTTACGCCATGTAGACCCAAAACATTTCCTTTCCATAATTAGATCAAGGAAACGACAATTTACCCGATCGTACGCCTTCTCAAAATCCAACTAAAGGATAACCCTTTCCTACCTTTTCTCCGAAGATCATCTACAACCTTATTAGCCGCCAAAGACGCATCAATAATTGACGACCCTTAACAAAAGCACATTAAGCTTTAGAGATGGTATCACCCAATACCTCTTGCGAGAGAGCACCTTTGTTATAATCTTGTATATGCTAGTAATAAGGCTAATAGGTCGAAAATCCTTAATCTTTAGAGATTTCTCCTTCTTAGGTATAAGAGTTATGAACGTGAAATTGATACTCTGGCACACAACCCCATTAGCATAGAATTCAGACATCACTCTCAAAATGTCACTCTTCACGATATCCCAACAAGAGTGGAAGAAGGCTACAGTAAACCCATCTGGACCCTCACATCTTCTAAATACGGTAAGTCAACACTACTTCTATTACCCTTTCATACTCCAATACATTTTCAGTAAATCATATTGCCGCAGATTCGTATTTATATTATTTTATGAGAACTACATAGCACAGGAGTATACCAGGACTCAAACTAGGCTTCATTTTAATCACTTTACAGGCCTTAAAAGTTAAGATCTTAATCTGAAGTTACATCTTGGATTCCACTACGAAAATTGCGGTAAACCGTAAACGATGTAGACATACAACAAAAAACTGACCAAGCAAGTACTTTCAAACATAAATCACTACTCTCTCAGACTCTCTCCCTTCCATTTAGATAATCATAATCCAGATTTTGCTTACCTTGGTCAAACTGATTTAGCTTGACTAAACATTAACATAAACATTCTTCTTACTTGTTACTAACTCTGTCCCTAAATGAGTGTCTTGTTTGATTTTTGAAAAGTCAATCTAATTCATCATTAAAATGATTATTTAACATATATTCGTTGTGTCTTGAAATCTAAAATTTAAATATTGTAACATTATCAAGTGGCATTGGATCGCGTGGAATGCCAGAAAAGGATTCATGTAGCCAACGTCAAGTGATTGGGACTAAAGTTTTGTAATTGTTGCTGTTGTAGTAAGATTATCAAGCAAACTATCAATAATATGTTTTTAACTTGACAACACGTCAATTTTCATTTTAGAACAACAGTTCAAAGCTCAATAAAGTTCACCATTTAGGGACAGAAGGAGTAGTTTGTAAAATCGCAGTTCATAGTATCCACATAATGTTAGTTTCTAGCGAATGAATGCTTTTCACCCTAACATAGAATAGCATAGTTCGAATATTGATTTGATTTAGCCACGCATTACTTCTTCATTAAAAAAAAAAGTGGACTCTTTCATTGAGGTAGTATCCTCTTACCATTATCTGTACGAGTATTGATACGTAAAGGTAAAATCTATAGTGAAATGTTGTAGAAAACGATGTATCACCAATTGGAGCGACATTAAAAATTAAAGGATGTGGGACTCACTAGTTAACAATCACCCCAACAAGTGATAGTCATTCCCTACAACTTTTCACTGCACATTTTTCGTTTGCCAAACATTTTCCTATAGTTACTAGTAAAGAAAGAAAAAATGCGCATTAGCCAAATCTTAACATTGTCAAATTCACAGTAACTGGAAATGTGTAGTTCCGTACAATTAACAGGGTTTAAACACAATAAAGTCACGTGATTCAGGTTATTGGAGCTGGAAATGTAGGGGAGGGGAATAGTGGTAGAGATTGAGAAACCCTAACATATTGAGGAGAACAGAAAAAACTAACTTTAGAGGAATGTCGCGAATAGGCAATGAGGAGGAGGATCCAACACCGGAATCGAGAGAGGACATTTCGAGGACGGCACGATCATTGTCGTGGGCCACCACCGGCCTGTACTTCCGACCGAGCTGCGTCGACGGCGGGAATTCATTGTCGTCAGAGCCTTCGTGTTCTCCATTATCCATTTCTTTTCTCGGATCTAAATCTAAAAAAAAAACTACGCCCCCCGATATGTGTAGATACAGATATTTACACGTATAGGTATAGGCAGAGAGAGGCTGAGAGGGTGAGATAGAGATCCAATTCAATGTCGGAGATTGTAGAGAGAGAGAAGGAAAGAAAGAGAGCTGACTGGTATACCACGACGAGAGAGAGAAAGAGAGAGAGATAAACAGGGAAGGAGACGATCTTGGAGGAGAGAGAAAACGCTTAAATTGATTTTGAATGGAGTGAGAAATGGAGAAGAAAGTGGAGGAGGGGAGGGAGTTTTCTTTAAGGAGGAGTTCCCAGTTTAACCGAAATCGGCCTTGTTTTGGTGGTTTACGCGCTACGGCGCTGTTCCTACCGCGTGTTTTACCAAAGGGTCTTTCACCGTTGATCAAATTGGAAATTTGTGTTCCAACTAATATTTTATTTTTTATCTCATTTTAAAAAAAATCATTTTAGTTATTTAAAAAATAATCTTAGATAGGTCTGTTAATGGATCGGATATTAATTAGGCCCGTTAGATGCTCCGTCTACTTAAACTGCATTTGAATTGAGTAAAAAAATTAATTAATTATTTAACCGTTTAATCAGTTAACCAATAACTAAAGTGGATCGAATTTGGATATGGACAAATATCGTCGATTTAAACTGAATCCGTCCATTTATAATTTTAAATTTAATAAATTAATACATATTTACATATTTTCATATTATATTATAGAAATAAGAATTTTAATTTAAAAATAGTTTTTATTAGAGGGTTGGACGTAATATGTATACCATGATATATTTGATGATATGATAATATTTATACCATAATATGTTTGATTATACTTCATCGATTCGAGCACACTTTTAGTTTAGTCTGGTCATTCAAGTTAAGAATATAATTCTCATTATTTTAGAACTTTAACATATATATTTTTAACCAGTCAACTAATTATGTTAATTATTTATTTATTTATCATTTTTATTTTTATTTTTAATATAACTTTAACATTAAAAATATAAAAGAAGAATGTCTCTTGAATTAAAATCTTAAACTTTCATTTATATCATAAATATATTTATAATTAGAATATTTTCTTTCGGTGAGTGTGTCCTTTGATCTATTTCGAATATTTGGTATTGAATTTTATTTGAAGTTGTTAATTGTATTAAATTGATATTTTTAAAATAATTACTACTTGTAAAAATTATATGATAATTATATTATACAATATATATTATAAATTGATTAATCTGTTCCGTTAATTCGAAATCCAATTTTGAATTTGAATTTAGATGAGATGTTCATCAATCTGATGGTTAGTTAGATAAAATATGAATTCCTCAAAAATTAAGTTAAACGAGTATGAAATTAGGCTGATCAATCCATTTAATATATATTTATAGTCCTACCTAAAGATCTAAAATTTTAAATTATAAATTTTAATTAATTTATAATATGTATCATTTTTTAAAATTATATGACAAAAAATAAAATAATATTTAAAATATTAAATTCAAATTCAGTTTATTATCCCTTCCTTTCAAAGTCATAATTTATTTTATATTTGTCCTCTTTGTTTCTAAATTTTTTTTTAGGTCAAACGAATGTAAGCTTAATTCTAATGCTTATAATAATAATACGACACTCATCCCTTCTAGGTCAATTGTTATATGGAGTGTTTAGATACTTTTTGTTAAGAGTGCCAAATCTGGAAAGAATTGTAAAATACGCGCTTATTCTTTTCTCTCCTCACTCACTCGTTTTCTCTCCTCCTAAATTAATGAAATTTACTCATAATTCAAAATCATTCATAATTCATATCAACACAATCTGAATTTAAATCCTACACCATTATTTAGCTTTCTCAAAAATACATAAACGGAGAATTTTATTGGATCAACTGGCATCAATTACCATTACCGTACCGAAATAGGGACAATTTAATAAATTTACATTTATATTATATAAAAAATTAAAAAAAAATTACATATTCTATTTTTACACACTACCATTTCAAAAAATCTCAAACCATAATCCTACTACTCTCCAATATTTCAATTGAAAATTGATGATTTTGTAATGTTGATATTTATAGGAGTGAGTAGAATTTTGGCCTCCTAGATTTGTAAT
>JAOTQG010122977.1:0-10506 GCA_025631175.1 Iris virginica | reverse complement strand
TTTTGGTCATAACATTATTTTTACAAGGTTGAAATGGTCATTTGAATTCATTCCAATGGAATGATTTCAAAGGAATTGGGCATTCCTCCCATTATTGGAAGGAATGATAAATTCCTTAGTTTGAAGGAATTGAGCATTCCATTGGAATCCATTTTCATCCAAAAAAGTTAACCAAACACAACAAATATTTTGGTCAAAGGGAATTGGTCATTCCATTCCATCACTTTCCCCACTTTCCTCCCAACCAAACGGGACATAAGATCCTTACCGGACTTTTTGAACTCCAAGTCAGTCAACCCTATGGACTTCGGTGATGCTATGGTTGGAATTTTCCTATGGAGGCTGTCGGGGCCGTCCCCGTAAATTTAGAGGCTACGTGCCAATTTTAAAATTAGGCCCCTAGCTTAAAAAAGTATTATTCTTTTTATTAACTAAAAAAATACTTTTTACGGTTCCTTATTCAAAAAAGATTTTATAATTTTTAAAATGACTTAAATTTCATTCTAGCACAACATGATAAACTTTATCATTAACATTTCATTAAAGATACAATAAAAAATATTTTAGAAACAAGAAAGTATTAATTTTTCTAGATATTAAATTAACATAAAGGATAATTTTTATGCTTAAAAATATATGTCGTAGTTTGAATTAGAAAAACGTTTTGAAAAGTAGTTCACTTAACAATTGCATGTGTTAAAAATAATGAATTAGTGGTGGGTCAAAAATTATTTAAGATTTGAACATTTCTTTTTACATAAAAGACGACAATTTCTTTGGAATATTTCGAAAGTGAATAGACATTTATTTTAAAATGGAGGAAGTATAATTTTTTGAATCAATTTATCGATGTTTCTCTTACTTTTCTATATTATACATCTTATTAAACGAAATTAAAAGTAAATAATTTTAAAAAATATAAAAATTAGACCCCAAAATTTTGGAGGCCTTGTGCGGTCGATCCGCACACAGGCCTTGGGGTGCGGTGTAGTTTGGTGGCTTTAATTTGAGTAAATTTGGTGGTGGTGGTGGTGTCGACGACATTAAATTTGGTTGGAGGGTGGCCCGGAGGTGCGGTGGCGCCAGTGACGGTGTCGGTTGATGGTGGCGGCGGAGATGGTGTCGGTTGATGGTGGCGGCGGAGATGGTGTTGGTGGTGGTGGAGATGGAGAGCCTTGGAGAGCCTTGTTTAGTTATAATTAAGGAATTAATAAGATATGAAGGATATAATTAAAAATATAATCAGAATATAATTAAGGTATTAATTTTAATTAAAATAAGATATAATTATGTATTATTTAAAAGTTTATTTTTAAAAAAATTCAACTTAGGCGCTGAGGTTTTAATTGGAACGAAATGGCATATTTGCCCCTTAGAAAGTCGCACACGTGAGCCCTCCCTCGTCTATTTTTAGGTTTTCATCCAAAATGATCTATTTAGCAACAAAAATGGAACATTGGGATCCGAATTGCAAAGTTGGAGATCTGGGGCCTCGTTTTGCAAGTTAACTGAAACTTTAGTGTCTAAAATGCGATTAACTCTTAGATAATCTAGCAAAGTATATTCCACGGCATAGCCATCAGTTTCTACATGCATAACATCGTAAATACCCGAACATTCTAAAAGTTGATGGCACTGAAAGGTCTTCTCTTCTTCATGATTCTAAAACCCCAATTTAACCTTTTTCTATTAACTTCAAACCCCAATTTACAATCCCTTTTCTAGCACTTAACTCTGGTCTTTACCTTCTTGATTTGGGAATCAACTCTTACTCCGGCCAACTTATCCTTTAATCGATGTCCTATGATGGACACAACCGGATATAAAAGGGCAATGAATCTGAACAAGAGGTGTAAACCAGAACTCTTTGTCCCTTCAATAGGCAAGTTTTTGGAACTTTTAATTCAAAAAATCTTGTTTTTTTGTTCACTTGATTGGTTTCAAAAACCATGGTTCTCTCTCATACCTACTAAAATTACATATTCTTATACCCATTTTTATATCCTATCAAACATCACATCAACTCCCAACTACCACCCTCTCTCTTTCGCTCTCCATCTCTATCATGTAATTTTTCAAATTTTCAAGAGCAAAATGGGTATAAGTTTTGATATATATTTTTTTCTTTCTGAAATTCGAATGGGGAGAGGGGGAACTGTCCCATACTGGCCTTGCCTACAATACAGAGTTATGTGTGATGCTAGGCATATCTGATAACAGCTATTCAGCATTTCAGCTGCTATTCTGTTCTAACTGTAATATGATCCAACAGTAGCTGGAAATCTTGTGCTCCTTTTGTGAATAAATGGGGTTTTTCTTCAGATGTGTTAGCTTTTTATATTTGCTTTTAATTTTTAAGTATATAATAGTATGTATTTTGCACTGATATCTGCTTAAGATGTTTGGTTTTCTGTCAACTTGTGAGCCATGTTCACTTGGACAAGTGTAAGCTATGACCTGATTGCATGGCTATTGGCAATAGCTTATACTTTACACCAGGAATGATGTCAGATCGCACAGAGACAATGAAGGGGGACAAACTTATACTAAAGGGGCTAAAGTTCCATGGATATCACGGGGTGAAGCAGGAGGAAAAGAAACTGGGTCAGAAGTTCTTGATAGATGTAGATGCCTGGATGGATCTCCGAGCAGCTGGTATATCTGACAAGGTGTCTGATACTATCAGTTACACCGACATTTACGAGTATGTGCCCGCTGTTTGCTTAATGTACTTGAAGTAGACGAACTGTGTATGTATATGTGTTTCTGCATTGCCTTAGTTATAAATTGAAGTAGAATGGTTTGGATGTCTGATTTGCAGCATTGCAAGAGAAATTGTGGAAGGAACGTCACATAATCTTCTAGAATCGGTCGCTGAACAAATTGCATCCACTACTCTGACCAAGCACCCACGAATATCTGCTGTTCGCGTGGTAGTAGGAAAGCCTCATGTTTCTGTGCATGGTCCTCTTGATTACTTGGGGGTCGAGATTGTCAGATATAGAAGCAACGAAATACCAATCTGAGTTTGTAATGTGATTTTTAAAATCTATTTACATTGGTTTGTACATGAACAACGCCCAAATTCAATAGTCAGTGATAGAGGCTCATCTAGGTATACATGAAGCATTTGAGCAATTGTTATGTGCAAGTTTTGATTAGGTGGTTCTTGGTCCTGTTTTGTATAGGGGTGTCACTCCAGACCGCCAAACGTGGATTGTAACCTAAATGAAACAATCGAGTTGTTTGGTTTGGTTCGATTTTTCCATTTAAGTGGCTTGGTTTGATTTGTAGTTACCTTCTAAACGGCACCGGCAAACTATCCGCCCTGTTACATATTTCTTTTTGCCTTTAATTAATAAAACTTTCTTTCCCTACTAAACTTTTATATATTTTTTTATAATTACTTTCGATAATACCTTAAACCCCGTTGCATGCAAGTACAAATTTCCCGAAAACTCAATCGCCTCACTAGACAGACTTGGGTAAAGCTTCATGTTTCTAAAACGAAGGATCGATCATCGATTGATTGTTTTATGCACGATGAAGCAATAGCCCCAACATTATGGGATAGTACTTGCCGTGCACTCAGTTAACATTTCAATTCGTCTTTCACGCCATTTGAAGGGCGGGATATCATCAAAAGTGAACTGAACTTTGGTGTTTGATAGCTGATATGGTATTTACTTAGTCAACGTAGGGCCAAAGGGCTTATAACTTATTAAATTACCCTAAAATTTATTACAAAGTTTGTGTCTTGGCCCCTTAATAAAGTATTTTGCATATGGTTATTTGGTGGTCATATGTTTCTTTCTACTTTTGTGAATAATATCGGTGTGGTGTTCGGCATGAGATCTTGTTAACTTTTACCCTTAACACAGAGAGAGAGAAAGAAACTTTACTTGATCAAAATTCTATGCATTTAACTTGAATCCCCCCACCCACCCACCCACCCCCCAAAATACATAATTCTGGCTTCGCTTGCCATGTCGCCGGGTAACAAACTCATGATAGATAAGCTTTCCCACGGCCGGTCACTCCCACATGTTTATGATGTTTATAACCACTTTCGTCACCAAAATATTAGTCACCCTTTTTTAAAATAAGAATCCATTGTTTCTTTTTGATTTGTCCCTAAATATGTTCCAACTAAAAGAGAGCTTTCTTTCTTGAAGTCAAAAGGAGATTTGTGGAGACAAATCATATACTCTCTTCCTCTATCGTAACATGAGTAACACTCTTTATCCTTAAAGGAAAAAAGTATTTTTTAAGAAACCTTAACCAAACAATCGTTCATACATTGAAAATAAAATACTTTCCTTACAACTTTAAGCTCATTAGATGAAACTTTTATTTAGTACGGAGCAAGCATTTTCTCCCTAGCTCTAAAATGACACGAACATCCAATCTTATGTACTTTTTTTTGAGTCCAAATTTTCTGTGTCAAATGGTGTGTTACTTTATATGACATCTTTCTAAAATTTCACCCCAACCGTTTAAAAGATACTCTAAAATTTAAATAATATGCATTATTCTTAAAAGCAATGGCACGAAAATAACACACTATTTGACACAAAAAATCTCAATTTGCTTGTTTTCTTTTCCTTTTCTGTTATGTTTTGTATTCAAAAACTCAATTTATCATCAAGGTGCCATTTTACTTCTTCCCCCAACTCTTACTTCCTCCTTGTTGTGCATTCATCTTTGTTCTTTTTAATCAAAACAATATTTTAACGACTCTGTTTAGGTTAGGCTCTATGGCGCTGGATCTGGTGGAATTGATCTTCATTATCGTCATTATAGCACTGCAGGGTTCAAGGACTTGACTCACTCCCCCGGAGGTGTTGGGCCTATTGACCGAACAAAGTAGGAAAGCCTCCCCAATGCACAGCAACCTGCTACAGAGGTAAACAAATCGTGTATCAGTACCACACTAAGAGACAATAAATAGAATTCAATATAAAAATGAAAATAGTAATTGCAACTTAATCATGCTTCTTTTTCACAAGATAAGAAAAAAGCACAATAATAAGCAAGCCAATAGATAGATGACACGTAATGAGCTTTGAAAGGGGAAGAGATAAGATGGGCTCAATTCGGAGCCACCAAAAAGGCCTTGAGGTCGTTTTCCTTTTTTCAAGCAAGTCAAATATATATATATATATATATATTATTGCATGAGGTAAATAAAACGATAACAAGGACATCACGCAACAATAACAAGAGAAATAATTAACGGGCCGAAGGATTTGATGGAGCCAACCCAGCCCTACACACCTGATACTCTATTGAAACCTAACTCACCCAAAGACACTAACAAAATAAAAAGAATAATCCAGTACGAGCATGAAATTGAACTAGAACCAGAAGCCCAACGATAAAGCCCAATCACCCACAGAGCCACTGCTACCAGCTATGGATAGAGGGCACGTTTCACTCCAAAGACCGCCCACGTGAAACCAATTAAAGCCTGCCGTAGAGGATATGTGGTCCCCCACCAGATTCCATGAAACTGAATGCACCGGGGGCATTTTTGGAAACTCGAAGAAACCTAAAGATGCTCCTCTACGCTAAAAAAAACTGAATTCAATTCAATTTATTTTTCTTATACTCGATTTATTTATGATTGCGTTGCGTCCGCCAAAGGTCAGTTTATTGCAGGGCCCATCAAGGTCAAGGCCTGACGTTGCCCACGACACCGGGACAGATTCCTCAGAGGCCCAAATCTGATCTATTCCCGGAAAATTAAGCAACTGTTGCATACCAATTACCAAAATGCTAGAGGTTTTATACCCCACCCTGTTCCATTTAGCAACAAAACATAATTTGTTTTTCTTTTTTCCTAATTTAATTTTCAAATCGAAAATATTCTGTGCTGGTGCCAAAACATAGCACACTTAAAAAGCCTAAATATATTTGAATTTCGTGTAACCAAAATAGCGCATGCGACCCGACCACTCAACTAACAATCGATCCAAGAGAAGATAATAATTGCTAATCATTGATTTTAGGACGAAAGCTAATTTCTGAAAATTTAAACTACATGTAAAACTACTAACAACGATAACCAACAAGCATTAGGTATTTAGAAATAATCAAACAGTTCTAATTTCAACCTTACACAAAGCCTAAATAAAACAGTTTCTTCTTCCCCAAAGTTCCTAGTACTGCATGTTGACACTATGCATTTCCCAACAGTAAAAAAACAACCCTAATTAAAAATGCTGCACCACGAAATTACACAGAAGGAAGAACACTGTCCATGAAGCATCTTATCCTTCTTCTACTGTGATAAAAAAGGAGGGAGAGAGATTGACCTAGGTATGCCACGGTCAGACCATCTACAACCCGCAAGCAAAAGGACTGGCATCCCTATCGCTTCGATGGCCTCTCATCATCCTCTCCGCCATCGTCGTCATCAGAGTCGTCCTTGCCAGATCTTTTCCTCTTAGGTGGGGCCTCGACCTTCGCACCTTCATCGTCATCCTCTTCTTCCTCCTCCTCTTCTTCCTCGCCATTTTCCTCGGGCTCAAAATCACTAGCCTCTTCCTCATCTTCGGGATTAGCCACCGGTCGAACTAGGTATTCGGTACCCATATCCTCCTCCTATAATTCATTTAGTTGATAATTCGGGCATATCAGCAAGCAAACGTATAAAGCATGATAAGCAAATACACAAAGATCTATTAACAGGGATTAGACTATCATGTATCAAGTGGATCAGACACATGGTAAATCTAAAAAGCATTATTGATTTAATTCACATCCAACCGCTAAGTATGTAGACCAATTTCTTGAATCATAGTACTTTCCAATTTTATCGGATGTCCCCGAAGGGACTCTCGAATCATAGTACTAATCACAAGTCAAACAAGCAAACTCACAGCTATAAAAGCAAAACGATGCAATTTGCCATTGCAATAATTATTAGGGTACAAAACAAGGCATTAATTTTAACGAAATTTCTTCCCAAAATATCTCTGTCGACAGAAACATATGGATATCAAAACCATGAGTGGTGAGGCAAAGTTCCCTAATTTTCACCTAAACCAAATAATCCCTCACATTTACAAGCAGCAAAAGGAAAATAAATACGCTCTCAGTGACACAGTATCATCATACTCCGTATTTACTGGGAAAAAAAAAGATAGAAACAGTAGCATGTTAAAGAAGAAAAATTCTCAAAACATAGGACACAAAGGCCAGCTCAGATCAAGATGATAAATCTTGCCTGTTCACAACAATCTTGCCATCAATCAATCAACACTATCAGCTTCGTAGAACATAATTTAGATTTCAAAATAGAGTTCAGAATTCAGCAAAAAGCAACTACTTTGCAAAAGAAAAACAAAAAACTGGGCAAGAAGTTTCTTGCAAGAGATGTATTACTTAATGATGAGAAAAAATCACCAGATCTGAACTCAACATAACTAAAACAGCACATATAAAACCATCGGGACCACACAAAACCTTAGTCCTCAACAAATAGGTATTGATTCTATAAAAGAATTGGCTACACTAATAACTCACCAGATCTGAAACGTTTCAGCATCAAGATCACTAACCAAAAGGATTCAGAACAGATCTAAGAGTTTTTCAGCAAAAAAAAATCATAAAAGTTTAAAATTTTGACACGGTGAATAAACAAATTCCACAGCAGGAAAAAGCAAACTGTACAAATTTCGAACAGATTCAAACGTTAAACTTAAAGATACAAAAACATTGACTTAAGAAATTATTAATCAAACTAAAAGGCAAAAATAAGGTAAACGCAGGATAAGGATCAAATCAACCGCAAAAGGAAGCAGAAAACATAGCTCAAGTCTATTGACTCAAACTCAAAAAAAAAAAAAAACAATTAATAAAAAACTTAAATTATAAGGTTTATACCTAAATTTAAAAAGCAACCATGTGCAACTAAAATAAAGCTTACAACTCAAATTAAAAGGTAAATCAGAACAAAGAAAATTAGGGCTCGCAATCTAATATTCACTGAAACCTAAGCAAAAGAACGTACCTCTTCATCTTCACCGTCATCATCATCGCTTTCATCTCCGTCATCATCATCATCGTCTCCTTCATCATCTTCATCGTCACCTTCTTCGTCTTCGGAGTCATCGTCCACCGTCGCCGGCGCCGGCGCTCTCGGTAAAACCTCCTGCACATCGTCGTCGTCGACATCATCATCATCGTCGTCGTCGTCTTCCTCACCGTCGTCATCGTCGTCGTCTTCGCCGTCGTCTTCCTCCACTTCACTGTCGATTTTTTCCGTATCGACTACTTCTGCTTCGTCGGCGTTACCGGCGCCGGCGTCGAGAAGCGCCTTAACTTCGTTCTCGCCTTCGAACTCAACTTCGCCGTCCATGAGCTTCATCTCAACTTTTCCCAAGCAAAATTTTAAATTTTTCCTAAAAATTACGGAAAATTAAAATTTAATTTCAGAAGGAAAAAAAGTACAGGGGAGGAGAGAGAAAACTTGGGAAAGCAATAGAGCAGCTTCTGTGTTCTTCAGAGTAGCTCTTCGGAGGATTGATCTCGGCCGTTGAATCAGTATTTGACCCGGATTACTGACGTGTTGTCAATCGGACGGTTGAAGTTAGAGAACGCGTTTGTGTTTTGTGTTTTTAGGGTGCTTGCGGCGCTTTGAAATCCCGTTTTCTCTTGGAGTGTCTTGTCACGTGACACGCGTGTGATGGTATCTAGGGTTTGAAATTTTTTGAAATAAGATACCTTTTCTGGAATATTCTCTATAGCGTAAACCCTACGAAGAACGTTTATGCTTTCATCTAGAATGGGCCTCTTACCCAATGAATTAGACCATTTCAAATGGGCCCTCATTTCCTTTGAACCGTAAACGAGCTGGACTGGGCTTTTGAGTATTAATAAAGTCTGGAGGAACCTATGCCCACTGTAGGTTTGCTCTTTAACCACGATTACCTCACTTTCTAAACTTTTATTTCGATTATTTGAAAGATCATCAAAATTTAAATTATTTACTTTTAGGATATGTTTCAATTTTTAAAATGTATTGGGCTTAATATGAGACACCAATTGGGAGATAAAATCCCAATTCTTCATACTAGTGTATCCCGTGGTCTATTCCAAAAAAACATTTTTAAAAACGAAATAATATTTTAATTAATATAAAAATTAAATATCATAATTAAGTTTATAAAAATAAGATGTTATAATTTAATTTATAAAATTGAAGTATAAAATTTGGCAAAATTTTAAAAAATTAAAATTGAAAACTTAGGAGAATAAGAATTGAAAATAAAACAAATAATATTTAAAATAAATGATTGAAATTAAAAAATTTCAATAATTAATTTTACTGTCTATAATATCAAATCAAAAATCTCTATTATAAGGAAGGGCTGTAGACCCCACAAGCTGGTGAATAATAATGTTTGGGCACAATTTTCAAGACCAAGAGGGCGAAAAAATGTGCGTGTGTGTGTGAGAGAGAGAGAGACACCGGTGTGTGTGTGTGTGCATGGGCGGGTGTGTGTGTTTTATTTCTTTCTTTTTTATTGGTTTGTGTGCGTGGGTAGTTGTGTTTTGTTTCTTTCTTTTTTATTTTTTTAACAGCATATTTTTTTTTAGTAAATTACTTTTTTTCTTTCTTTTTATAAATACTTTTATTAGAATTAATCTTTTTTTTAATTCATTTAAATATTTTTTTAATATTAATTTATATAATTATGTCACGTGCCCTCGAGCACGGACTTTTACTAGTTATATTATAGATTGAAGGATATGGACAATACGTTATAAGGCCTAGCAAAAATACAATAAATAAAATGCACTTAAGCGAGAATGATATTTTGAGCAACCTAAATCTAATTAATGGCTAGATTACGAGTCTCATTTGGTGATAAATGAAAATACGGATTATACGAAATGTATGCGATTACTTATCAAATATCATACTCTTATATTACATATATCATCATTTGTATTATTTTCATCTAATATTCCTATATCTATACCATATTAATTATTTTATCACATTATTTTAATATCTCTTAAATTTTGCTCTCCTCTTCTCCTCTCCCTCCTTTCTCCTCCCTCTATTCAAATAACTAGCTTTAAATCTGTGCTCCGTACGATTGTAGTTTTCATTAAAATAATTATTTAATTTAAATAAAACAATAAATTTTTATCAAAACTAAATTAATGAAATAAATAAAATCATAAAATTTAAATAACATATGGATTTAAAATTAAATTGAATCAAAATTAGTTCAAATCAAACTTATTGTAATTATGAAAAAAATGTCATATTCAAATTAAGCCAAAGATGAAATAAATCTAAATTAAAAAAACAAATAAATTATTTTTAAAATTATGTTATTACTAAAAAATCGAGCAAAAAAATGAAATATTCATGGTGACTGATGAATTATACGAAAAATAATCATAAATTAAAACTAAAATTAAATCCAACCCAGAAATAAATATTAGAAATTGAAACTAAAAATATAAGTATTTAAATAAAATTAA
>JAOTQG010122966.1:0-10506 GCA_025631175.1 Iris virginica | reverse complement strand
GTATTTTAGTTATTTTATGTGCCTACGTTAGCCCAGACTGACGTTTGAATAACTTGGAAAGCACAGGGAGGTGAACCCTTACGAAAAATTACACAGAGAGGTCTTCCCTAAAACCCGAAAACCACAGGGAGGTCTTCCCTTGTTAACCCTTAAAAATAAAATGTGAAAAATTATATAAAATATTTTTTTGCAAATGTCATGTCGTGCTCTCAAGTACAAATGAGAGCACGGACTTACACTAGTAAAATTATGTAGAGTAAATAATAATGTGGGCGTTTCGCTCCTAATTAAATGACCTGCTGCTTCGAATTTCTTTTGCTCAATTTCTTAAAGTTTTAATCAATTTTTTCGAAGAATGCACTTATTGTTTCTATGTTACAATGAAAATAGTAATCATTTTAGTAGGATCCATGGCGGCATAATTATTTTAAACAACCCAAAAACAATATTTATAGATACACAATTAGGAACGAATGTGTAATAAATTAACGATAGCATAACTATATTAAATCACCCGAATAGAAAATATTTTACGAAGTTATTAAAAGTTCAATATCTCTATACGATAAAATGCATCATTGATTTGACATTTAGATAGCATCAAATTTTTAATTTCTAAATTAAAATAATATATGAGTTATTGATTATTTTTATATTTTTCAAAAATTATTAAATTTTTGTATCACGTACCCACGAACGTGGTCATACCTAATATAATTATATTTTGCAATTTTCCAACTGAATTTTTGGTAGGAAATTTTTATCTTAAAGTTGGCAAATTATTATTTTGCAGGTAGAAAGAGTAAAATAAACATTAATTAGGACTACCAACTCCACCTGTGTTTCCTTTTGGGCAAGTAACCACATTTTAGATAAAGTACACTACATACACTTCATCTAGTCTAATTTTACATAATATAAATTTTTCTCATGAATATTATCTATTTATATCTAATTAATTTGTCCCAGAAAAGAACAATTAAAAAAAAAATCAAACGTTTGCATTTATCAAATCTATTACCTCATATCACTTTGATAATTAATTTTGCAAATTTTACCACTTCAAATGCTTTCACCAATACGCTAATAGGGTTTAGCACATTCCATGGATCCATGAACACCTTTAGATGAAAATAACATTTGATCAAAGAAATGTTTGGCAATACATCAAGTATATACCGTAAATGCAAAGTGTCGTCCCTCGTTGTGATGAATGATATGTTGATGTCACTGACAGAGGTTTTTTGGACGAAAGATCCTTTATTGATAGGTTTGATTTTCGACAATTTCGTTCTCAACTTATTTTTCGTCAGATGTTAACCGTTTCTTCTTCTTCTTCTTCAAATTCGACAAGTTCGTTTCTTTCTGATTATAAATTTTTATATAAATTATTAAGACATAAGATTAATAAGCAAAAGAAAACCCCCCCCCTCTCCCATCGATCATGTTAACTCCGTTACTGGTTGAGGTGGTTGCACAGATCTCATCATATTTTAAACTGGTTAAATTTTTAAAATTTTATTTTCTACATGTAAAGCAAGATGAAGTAAGTGAATAAGTAATTAAAAAAAAATATGTTTACCCTAAGTAATAAAAATTGGCTCATATTGATATGCACGTTGGTAATAAATTAACATATCCATGAGAGCCACCAGAGAGAAAAACAAAAACGTGTTAGGCGGCAGCCGTCGGTTTCTTCTTCATGTTCTTTTTTTTTTCTTTTCATTCTTTTACTACTCTACATGTTTTTTTTTTTTAATTTTATTTATTGTCTTGTGAAATAAATGAAATTATTAATTATGAGATTTATAAAAAAGGAGGGAGAAGGATTTGCCTTTTTAATAATTACTATTTATATTGGTAATCTTCGTTATTGTTCATAAAATTAATTTGTCTTAGGTGGAATATTCCAGCTAGAATTTATAATTAAGGATTCAATTAATTTAGATTAAATCTAAATTTCAAAACGTTAATTACAGAATTTTCCACTAATTTTCAGTTGTTTGGTGGTTGTAACTAAAATTATTACTAACTTTTTCGTGCTAGGTTATTATCCCAAGTGTTCTGCTTTAACTTTTTTTTTGTTCAAATTTTTAAATAATTTAATTAATTTTTTTATAAAAATTAAATTTATAAAAAAAGGTTATTCATTATTCACTTGATAACCCTTCAAAATTTAAAAGTTAATAGAATTTAACACATGATGATCATATTTTGAAATATTTATTTTAATGATATAATATTAAAATTTTAAAAATTAAATGAAATATTTATTTAGAAACGGATAAAATATATATTTTTAATCTTTAATCACAGATTCTCTGTACTTGTTAATTTTCCATTATATTTTTCACTAATTACACATATTTTATCTCTCTCATTCTTATTTTTGAGCCCAACTAAAACCAAAATAATTTAGAGTATAAAGAATGCCAACAAAAGAACAAAAAGATGGAACGAAAGCAAAGCAAAAATTAGAAAATAGAAAAGAAAACGAAAAGAAAAAGATAGAAAAAAGTTAGAAAAAGAAAATGGAGTGATTGATGTATCAAAAAAACACACACACACACACACACACACACCACCTGCTCTGTTTCTTTTACCATATCCCCCACAGACGCATAATAATAATCTTCTCCTTTTACTTTAGCAATTTAGCAAAGCAGCAAACAATCTATCCATCCATCCATTACCATTACCATTGTTTTCTCAAAAACCGTTTCGTCCTCTCTCTCTCTCTCTTTCTCTTTGAATCCCTCAATTCTCGCTCCTTTGTCTCCTCCCAATTCCTTTTCTCTCTTTTCACATTTCTGGGTTTTGGTTTATATTTCATTTCATTTTTTCATCCCAATTCCAGACAAATAATAAAAATTTCGCCCACACCCACCACCACACAAGTTTTACATAATGTGTGGGTAAAAATTCCTAGTCAATCATCCTCGAATTATGCCTCTTCTTGGATTAGGGTTCTCATTTCTTCCCCTCCCTTGACACCATGTATTTTTTTTTTCTTTTGGGTTCATATTATACAAGGATGTAGTTCAAGAAAACAGTTTTATTGATTACCCTTTTCCCGAAATTTGAGCTCTTTTGAAGAAATTGGATGAAGTTTTGACATTTGAGGGATTATTTATCTGCTTGATAATCGGTGGTTTTGATCTGTTCCTGTTTTAATTTTTGGGATTTTGTGGGATAAATATTTAGTGAAATTTAGGTTCTGTCTTATAGCCCTAATTGAGGTGGTCTCAGGTGTAGATCTGAGTTAGAGGTTTCCTTGATTGTGTTAGAATCATAATTATGGACCATGTTGTTGGGGGGAAGTTTAAGTTGGGGAGGAAAATTGGGAGTGGCTCTTTTGGTGAGCTTTATTTAGGTATGTTTTATATTCATAATCATCTACTTCAAGATAATTTCTTTTGAGTTTCTTTCTTGTGGGTATGAGAAAAAATGTTTCTTGATTGGTTCTGTAATGTGATTGTTTATCTGCTTAGGTGTCAATGTGCAAAGTGGAGAAGAAGTAGCCATCAAGCTGGTATTGCCCTTTCTTCTGTTATGGATTGATTTCGATGTTTGTTACTATAATTCCAGTAATTTGTGTAATTTAAGTGTTTGCTTTTATTTAATTGCATGGAGCTGAAGTTGTTGCAATAAAATTTGAATTCTTGATTGTTAATAGTTATAGTTAGAGCTGACCAAAATTAGAACTCTCTCAAAAAGTTAGAATTTTTATTGAAAGTAATAGTGAAACTCTGCTTCCTGGTGAAAACTGATGCTCTTGAATTTTCCAAGCATATTCACCTTTTATTAGATTTCGGGTGATATGGCTACTAGTATAGCATTAACAGAACTGACATATAATCCATATCATCTTTTGCTAAGAATTTGTAAGTCTAGGACTTGCGCTCCTTAGACTTTTGCTAAAAAAGAAGCGGCACTGTTATGAGATCACACGTGACTGTAATTAAGTTTTGCTGTCTCCTTACCTTGGGAAAAAAGAGAATAAAATATAAAATTAACTTGAGAGTATTAGCATGGCTTGGAACTTTGTACAGAGGATTTTGAAGGATGCATTTACCCTTTTGAACGGAACCATGAAATCAATGTCTGTTCATGCCACTGGAGATTGAAACAATGCATTAAGTTGTTATGTCTATCTCTAGCTGGCTAGAAGAATTTGATTTTAAACTTGAATGGTATCTGCAGACTGCAGTCTATAATTGGGAGATTTTAGTATTTATGCAGCTTCCATTAACTTATATAGCCAAAAATTTAGGGGTTATGCAGTGCAGCTTCCATTAACTTAAATAGCCAAAAAAAATCTCAGAGTTTTGAGTTAATTTGTAGTTGAATAACTGATTTTCTTCACTCATTGTTCTTTTCCTTGGATCACCAGGAATCTATCAAGACAAAACACCCACAACTTCACTATGAATCAAAGATATATATGCTTTTGCAAGGAGGAAGTAAGTCTCTCTCTATATATATATTCGAGCCCCCTGTCGCCATCGTGTTTGTTGTGTGCAAAGAGTGAAAATGTGTAGGGTACTAGCACCCCAACCCCCCCTACAGCACCCCCTTGTAGTTATTATCTTAACAGTTTATCCTGCTCTCCCCGGGCTTCTATTTGTAGGCTTATAGACATTAAAAGGGTACTATGTCACCATAAACTACGCATGCAACTTGATTTTTCAGTTAAGCTAAAATAAATAACTGTAGAAGTTACAAATATTTGGTTTGAACAACCTTTTTGGGCATGTGACATCTACCTGGAGTCCTGGACTATCTCAGGATAACATTCTCCATTGTCGTCTTACACTGTTATACCAATTGAAGTGATATTTCAGATGGAAACCAGATAGAGAATAAATAAAAATGTTGAGGATGGGATTGGATATACGATGAGCGAGGGACATTTTTGTTTGTTCTTGCTAATTGATCTGATTGTTTGCCTTCTTTGTATGAAGCGGGAATACCCAGTCTCAAGTGGTTCGGAGTTGCGGGTGAGTACAATATAATGGTTATCGACCTTCTTGGACCAAGTTTGGAAGATCTGTTTAACTATTGCAATAGAAAGTTCACGTTGAAGACTGTATTAATGCTCGCAGATCAACTAGTAAGTGCATTTTGGTATGACCCATTTCATCAAATAACATATTTTTAGCTGCCAAGTTATTCCTGTTATGTTATCTTTGCAGATTAATAGAGTTGAGTACATGCACTCTAGGGGTTTTCTTCACCGAGATATAAAGCCTGACAATTTCCTTATGGGCCTAGGCCGCAAAGCAAATCAGGTGATTCGTGACTGCTCATTTTATGTGATCCGTGTGATGAAGCATTTTGTATAGCTTGCAGCCCGTCATTTTTGTTGAGTACATTGTTTCCCATATGTCAAATGAACACTTGAACCTGTGAGTGCCCATTGTTTTATGAAACAATTTTCTGTAAACGAAATGAATCTTTGGTTGACCTTTTCTTAATGTCGTCGTCCGAAGGTATTCTGATAGTTTATATTGCAGTGCAATTGTTCTTATGTTTCGGAAAGTGTAAATTAGGCATATTATATTAGATCGACTCAACACAAACCCTTTCGTGATGGAAGTTATGCAGTCATATGTATTATGGTACCTAGCTTCCATCTATGCGTTCACTTGCTTGCTGGATGTATGCTTTCTGGTTTTGGAATTTTAGCCCTGGCTATATCCCTGCTTGAATGTTGTATTATGGTACCTAGCTTCCATCTATGAGTTAATAGGACAATTAGTGAAAGTAATAGCTTGCTTTGAAGTGATACCAAGTTCTATTATTTGTTCATTTGTAGTGGCTTTGATAATGGGCCTTTCACTTTAACAGTTTCATAGTAGCTATATTATTGAAGCTTTTGCATCTGAAACAAAGCAAGGACTGAGAAAAGGATAGTAGAGTAGTGCTTTATCATGGAGAGAAAAGAAGAGGTTAAATTTAGGAAAAAAACAAAGTGTGTACCCGGGGGGGGGGGGTGTAAATTTTGGAAAGAAAAAAAAATACTGTCGTGAAGGGAAGCGGCTCCTTGTCTAGATGATGAAGCTGAAATTTTTTTAAGAATTGAAAAATAAAATAAAAAACAGGTCTTACAATTTTTGTACAATTGCATTATTTCTATCATCCATTCAAGGGAGTCCGGTGGAGTTTGTGTTTCTCTGTGTTGCCAGGTTCATGTATCTATGTAGAATTTCAAGACAGATGATGTGCCACCTTTTTTTGCTGGTGTAGATCTTCGTGTAACCAGCATTCAAAAGCTTTTTTTGTTGTAATATTATTTTCATCAGAATTACTCCAGGGATTAAAGATTACGGTATTATGCATACGTAAGGAAAATGGTTATGCATTTTCTGCTCTGTTCTTATAATTGAATTTAGATATTTTTGAATATTGGTTTATAACAGCTGTCTGCATTCATAGGTATATGTCATTGACTATGGCCTTGCGAAAAAGTATCGAGATCTTCAAACTCATAAACATATACCTTACAGGTAATAAGTTATTTACCTCACAGAAAAGTTTTTTTTTTCTCTTTCTGTATCATTGTATTTGTTTAAGTAAAACTCATGTTACTGCTTTTCTCCATTATGTTTTCATTTTCCTGATAAAAATCCATCACTCATGATACATTTACTTTATATTACATTGTTTCTAACTAGAGTGTGAACACGTTTATCCGGTGTTAATGAACTTCTATGGTAAATTTTACGTTTAGCCTAAGCGGCACTTGCTGCTGTAGGTTGAAAACATAAAATGATTTCAGAATCTAATGCTGAGGTGGAAGCAGGCGAAATTCCAATTATGATGAGCAGTTGGCAAATTAATAATTGAAGGTTTCAGTTTGTTTCAACGTTAAAATTTTAATGTCATGGTATAAAAGATACAAATAAGCGAATATCATATTGGCCACTTAGATTAAGGGCTATTTAGTAGCTACTTAGCAAGAATTAACATGTAACGTGGAAAGGGGGGTTCTTAAATGCTGTATAGTTCTTTCAAAGAGTGCAATTGTTTTGAATGCTCTACTTCCTTATGGAGCATTATTTGCTTACAAGTTGCAATTTAAGTAAAGTTAAATACATTAGCTATAAAGGGCCTTGCTGAGGGAGAAAGTTCTCGGTTTAATTCGTTCAAACTTCAATGTGTGCAACTATGTCAAATTCTGACCTCCTGTTGGAGTATTGTCTTACCACATTAAGCAAAGTTAGATACAAGACCTGCTGAAGAAGTGCGCGCATGCTTACTCTATCAGAACAAGATGCATATAATCTGTAGGTTTGTGCGTGTATGTTGGTGTAGTGACGTTCACTATTAACTCACTGTAATTCTGTTTCAGGGAAAACAAGAACCTCACAGGCACAGCTCGTTATGCCAGTGTCAACACGCACCTCGGAGTTGGTGAGTGGTCCACGACATCACTATTCAATTCCTCAACGAAGATAGGTTTTTGCAGATAAAGATTCACTACTTATCCATTTACATGTGAAAAATTGTGATGTCAGAACAAAGCAGAAGGGATGATCTAGAATCTCTTGGTTACGTTCTTATGTACTTTTTGAGAGGAAGGTGAGCAGATAACATCCAAATTTCAGTAGAAATACTTTCTTACGAAATGTTAATTTATGTGCTCGTCTCCTGCATCAGCCTTCCATGGCAAGGACTCAAAGCTGGTACCAAAAAGCAGAAATATGACAAAATCAGTGAAAAGAAGATGTTGACTCCAATAGAGGTATACTATTGTGACTTCCTCTGTGTGGTTAACTAGGTGTTTACTTCTCACCGATAAATGTATTTTAGATTATGTAGGCTCTGTTTGTTGTAAAAATGAGCTCCAGAGAATGGTGTAAGTGAAGTGTATCTCATAAAACCCTCGAACAAATTCAATGGTGTGTTCTGAGTTCTATATTTTGTTTTCTCTTGCTTGCTTCGTCATCTCTAGGTAATAGTTTCCCAGCTAATATCTCTTTGCCTCATAAATCCTCCCTTTCAGCTTCCCTTTTTCTGAACCATCTTCTCCTCCCCCCCCCCCCAACACACACACACACAGAGGAAACAAAATTTTAAAGAAAGGAAATCCTACTGGTGCACAACTATTCTCTCACCTGATTTGTTTTCTTTCTTTGGTATTATTATTTTTTTTTTTGAATCACATTTGTCATTGCTCGTTTGCACTGCATCCATTCATAAAGTGCTACTCCCTACACCACCAGGCCCCAGGCGCCTCTGATATCTGTACTGGTTATATGGCAATGTGGGTCTCATGCGATCATTTGTCTTCTTCAGGTGCTTTGCAAATCATATCCATCAGAGTTCACATCATACTTTCACTACTGTCGATCGTTAAGATTTGAGGATAAACCTGACTATTCATATTTGAAGAGGCTTTTCCGAGACTTATTTATTCGCGAAGGTAAATTAGACTGCTCTGCACAACTTAATTCTTCAAATGCCATTGGTTGTGTACTTACTCTGAGTTTAGATATCTGCTGTGTACAGGTTACCAATTTGACTATGTGTTCGATTGGACTATATTGAAGTATCCTCAGATTGGGGCCAGTTCTAGAGGAGCACGAGTCAGTGCCTGCAGAGCTTTCTTTGTTGCACATTTGCTTTTTATTCTTTCCTATATTAGGGATTTATACTTATTAACTGCTCTGCTTTCAGAATCCCACCGGAAATGCAGGTCTAACTGCAGGACCGTCTGCAGAAAAGCAAGGAAGGACATCAGGTATTTCCTTCAAGCAATGAGAAAAGTATGGATTCTCTTTTGTGATTTGGATGTTCACAAATTCTTGGTAATTTAATCCGAGATTAGCAAAAAAGACTTGGAAAGAAAAGAATAACTATTCTGAAGTGCCATATTTTATTGGAACTTGCTGACATAATAGCTCTTGACTTTTCTATGGTTAATTCTCTTATCCAGTCGGACAAGATATTCGAGATAAATTCTCAGGTGCAGTTGAAGCCTTTTCCAGAAGAAATGTTTCAGGTGCTGCTCGGCACGGTGAACACCATAGACACAGAACTTCAGAGGATTTAACTTCATCCAAGGATGTGGTAAATTTCAAATCCCTTTTCTCCAAAGTTTAACATTTTCAATTCTTGTTGCCCATTGAAGACTAGTTCCTAGAATAATTAATATTCTCGGAAAAGTATCTCGTCTATTGGTTATTTCAAATATGTCGGATAATTCTTCCTTAGGAAGATATAGTGCCCTCCTGGTTTTAAAGGCAAAATCACTCTTGCACTTGATTTCCTATTGATGACACTTGAATTTACTAGTCAGCTTTCAATAGTTTAGGACTCAAAATTATATTTTAATTTATCAAAGAAAGAACCAAAAATAATAAAAATCAGTTGTGTTTATATTGTATCTGCCTTAGTAGGCAAGTTCAGGGGAAGCAGGAACTAGATTCAACTTTTTAATTGCATTTTTTGTTGAGATATGTCTAATATAATTTCATTTACAGCAAGATACAGAAAGAAGCCGAACTTCTCGAAACGGTAGCTCATCGAAGCGGGCTGCCATTTCGACCAGCCGGCCAAGCTCTTCAGGGGAAGCCACAGAAGGCCGAGTAAGCAGCAGACTGGTCTCGAGCAGTGGCGGCCGCTTGTCTACTACACAAAGAACCCAACCAGGTTTTGAGTCCAAACAAACATCATTTTCTCGCAATTCCAAGGGTGCTCGTGGGGGTGATGATCCTCTTCGAAGCTTTGAATTCCTCTCGATCAGGAAGTGAAAGGGATGGACGAAATCAAAATCTTCAAAAAAAATGAAAAAAAAAAATTCTTCCTTTTCCACACTTGTCTAGGTTTTAAGTGACATTTGAAATGATTATCTAAATTTCAACCCACTAAATACGTGTAAAATATGCTTTTTTCCGATTTCTTACCCACATCTGCAGAGTTTCGAAGGCGCGATGGTGTAAAGCACTACTTTGTATGCCCACCTTTGCTCCAAAAACTTATTCCCTTCGAACCCTTTGCATCAAAAAAATCATTCATTTTCAACTCAGAAATGTGGTGATGTGAATATTGTTGCACCAAATATGTTGTATTATTGTTGATTTTGCTCCTAATTGGCGCTGAATATGAAGTGGGTTGAAGAGAATTTGCACAAATGTCAGCCTGTTTATGGGAAAACTCTTAGGGTGCGTTTGAATAGTAGATTTTTGGCATATTTTTTGTGTTTTTGAAAGTTGGGTTTATGTTGGTTTTGTTTTTGTTTTTGGATTGTTACCTTTTTTGCCCTTTCCCCAATTAAAATTACATTGGTGCCATTTGACTTTTGGGGCCCCTTTTACTTTCCTCTCTCTCTTCCCCACGCCTTTGTCGAGATCAACTCTCTCTCTATCTCTGCTCTCCTACTCTCTCGACCGGAACGACGGCAGCCTAACCCAACTCGAGCTCAGCTCGCTCCTCCGATCACTTGGCTTAAAACCCAGTCCCGATCAGCTCGAAGCCCTCATCCAGAAGGCCGACACCAAC
>JAOTQG010122955.1:0-10507 GCA_025631175.1 Iris virginica | reverse complement strand
AACCGAACTATTGGTTTGGTTGTGGTTTTGATCAAAAGTGACCAAAACCGAACCAAACCGAACCATGATCACCCCTAAAAGAGCATTGTGTTGTGAATAAGAGAGAATGTGTAAGGAATGTGTATGTTGTGGATGAGAGAAAAAGCTTAAAGTATGTGTGTGTGTGTGTATGTGTATGTGTGTATGTGTGTGTGTGTGTGATGTTGTGTGTGTGACTCGGATCTTTTAACTTCAAATGCATTCAATTCCAGGTAATTACGGAGTTCTGTAAAACAATAGGGGCAGACGCTAAGCAACGACAAGGGCTTATTCGACTGGCGAAGAAGAATGGAGAAAAACTAGGGTTCCTCGCATAAAAACCAAATGTAATCAGGATGAGTGATGAATTCGGGTCCATAGATTTGTAATAACTGCTTCATATTTTCTCTAATCAATATTTCTTAGTACACCTCATATGGAAAGAAATTAATCATGCATGAACAAATTGGTAAGAGTATTAAACATATACTTATGATGTTAATCTATGAAGGTTGGCACATCCCTTGGAAGCTGGTGGATTATTTGGGCATATTCAATTTATCTGTTCACAGCCTAGGACAGTATGTCCATCTTTGCCTACCATTCACACACCAGACCAGGATTTTGACATATGAGTATGTCCAGTCTTTTGCCAGCCACTAGGGCATCATAAGGGAAAATGTTTGGGTTCTGCCAGCAGGAAAAAAGCACAGCAGCACGGAGTGGCTTTCACAACTGTACATTAGAACACCATTCTTAGACCATACATATTTTCCCATCAGTGAAGGAAATTAAGGAATGGAAAGAACTCCGTTCCTAGACACTTGAAATCTCAATCCTTTCTCAAGGTGAAGGCTACTTCGAATTCATGGATACAAAAGTGTTTCATTTCACCGATTAACACATTTAACTACATTCTTGGCTTATCCTCCTACCATGGAGAACTTATAAATCCATTTCTAAGTGTTGGGAATAATGCAATTCTACTTGCAATCTCCACTCCAGCTATCAAGTAAAACACGTTAAAGAGACCATGTCTCAAGCTTTGAGCGTTTCCATACACTTACATTTTTCAAGGTATATCAAGACCCAGAATTGACGGAGCTCTTTAAAGCGGCATAGGTAGTGGATGCAAAGAACATGACTGTCATGCACCATAAGCAGATGGCCGTAAAACTCACCCTGTGAGCTGGACAAAATGTACAACTTCCAAGTATTACATTGAGAAACTACAAACAACAGCACAATTTATGAGTGTTCATAGTCCAGGGGAACTTAAGTTCATGACAGATTCATAGATAGATTCAATGGGACAGCCCAAACTTTTATTTTTCCTTTCCCAGGATCTTGTAAGACCAGTCAGGTAGATAAGCACCAAGACTATTGCAATGTAAAATTTTACTAGCAAATGGAAGAAAACCGAATGTTTATGAATGCTGAAACATAAACATATAACTGAATAGTGCCAAAAATAAAAAAATAAAAAAAACATATCTGACATACAAAAATTGCCACTATATCTAAGGAGGGAAAATCACACACAAACAGATATGTAACTTCTTTAGTATTCCTCATGGTTTGGTGAGAGGGAAGCAGGAACACCTTCAACAACGATTTTACACGCTATACCTCATCTTTGCTGATCTGTCCCTTTTAGAATCATCCTGCCATAGCCAGAACATTATGAGACAAACATACATTGCATAATCTCTTCCTGCTCCAGTAATCTCCCATCCCAAAAAAAACAACAAAAAAAACAAGGAAGCAAATAATAACTAACAACAGAACAAGAAAATAAAGACAAGTGCTAGAAGGAATTTACATTAAAGCTGTTGAATGTGATCTTCTCAGTAACGTCGATGATTTCCTTCCACTTTTTTCCAATGCTCGTCTACAGGTAACAAGAAACATAACTAGTGTTACTACATCATGTGCCTTACAACTTGCAAGGCCTTACAAATAGTGTCGATTGATTACTGAAAGCAAACAGTTTGGAACACAACAAATAAAGAATTGCAAGCTTCATCATTTCAGTATACAAGGACATTCTCGTAGTGCTGAAGGACATTAAAGGGAGTATATCAAACTGGCATAAGACCCTAAGGGCCCTAACACATGCAAGGGTATGGGCCCAGGCCTTTTAACACTACCTTTGGAATATGCCACAAACAAGGATATAAAATCGCACCAAACTCCATTTAACATTTTACTTTTGTGGCATAATTGCCTATAATAAGCAAGTGACCTAGAAGCACACTAAACACCAAAATATGAGCATTCTGCAAGGATCTACATATGGATTCAGCAAACTACTTGGTCCATCTACCATAAATCAAGAAAACGTAGGCAGGACCATTGTGAACATGAAGGTTCCACAAATCAGAGAAAGTGGTGCATGCTCCCATTCATAATGGCAAGTGGCCTTCATGATGTAATAGTCACTC
Organism: Iris virginica; assembly: GCA_025631175.1. NCBI lineage: Eukaryota > Viridiplantae > Streptophyta > Magnoliopsida > Asparagales > Iridaceae > Iris > Iris virginica. The sequence goes on along the minus strand of JAOTQG010122955.1, from coordinate 8,045 downwards.
CGGTTTGAAAAGAGAAGACACCCAAGAATTTTGTAAGCACATGTTTCACTTATCAATCCAACTAAAACTTTTGTTTAGTACAAATATCCAGGAGCCTTCTTCAGCAGCTCTACGTTAATATATGCAAACAAAATACAACCGTGCTACACCACAATAACACTCCAAATTGCATTAATCCAAGTTAGCAATTGCTTGACCTAATAACTTTGGCTGAGAGATGGAAAGGCAACACTTCACAAACTTATTTCACCTCTGTAACCTACTCAAATTAAATAGCTGTATTGATGTGCAATCACTCATTTTATATAAGAATGTGGTATAGGAACTAGGTATAACGCAGGTATCAATATAGAGGTCAAGAGCGTACACCTAAACTGGTGTTGCAATGTCTAGCATCGTGCAGCCAACGTGCCTCCGGTGTTAAAGCATGCTCGTGGCATTTCTTGAACAAGAATATAGCATTTCCTACTTAATTGTCATTAGACGCCTAACAGCCTACACAATATCGCAAGAAAATTATTCCATCCACCCATCATTTATGAACATTCTTGTAATGAAAAACATGCACATAATGACATAACGCAAACAAGCACACATACACAGAGAAGCCAATGATGATTGGTTGGATTACGAAAAACTCAACCCTCCTTTTTTTATACACTCAACATCATTATTTTTCAATCTTCACCCGAGGTATCCACCAGAAACAACCATTAAGCCTATTAAGCTCACTTACCCTTGTGCATTAAGCTCACATTTACTGGGACCAGATTAATCTACTATTGCTGACCGGTCTTATTCATGCTTCAAACATGCTAACCGCAACTTTCATATTCTTTTACTCGTTATCTCTTGCAACTTCTGCGTTTGCATTACCCCCATATGGACGCAACTTTCTTTGCTAGAAGTGACTTTCCCCCTCTCATTTTTTTAGGTGCACAATTTGAGAAGAAGTCAAAGGTACAACATCACATTGCAGGGTCAAGTTAGGGTGTGCATTAACTTGAGTTGGAACATAATTTGTTCCATAGACTTGGTACATAAGAGAGTAGGGTATAAGAGACATTTTGTGCATAAACTCCTTTCCAAAAAATGTAAACATACTAGTACGCACATGCAACAAGTCAGAAGATAGTACACAAACATAGTATGGACAGACTGGATCACAAGCCGAAGCGACTTTTCTTTGATATAAAAAAAGTATAAAAGTTAGAAAGGAAGAGTACAAAGAGATGGATAGGACATCCATCAAAAGAAAAGAAAAAATACAAAGCCCTGAAGAATCAATAAATTCCTATATAGGTCATATACACCCCATCGACCTCAGGCTAATCAAGCTTTCCCGACTATACCAAAATAAAAGAACCGAGCACCTTGCCGATGCAAAAATAGGTGGTTATTGATAACAAAGCTCGCCTACGCATAGCACCACAACAATCAGGGAATTCTGCTTATAACAGAGAGACTGTCTAGCTAGTTGCTAGTTTGTAAAGACATAAAAACATGTCTTAGCTTGTATACATCATGTTTGAAAAGTCAGTTTGAGCATGTTGCACCTGTTCGATGACATACAAAGCATACAAGACTCAACATAAAACAGGATTAACAGGCGTTGGGCAGTAGATAGCTTCGTTTTCAGTGCTAAAGCGTAGAGTTGACAGAACTCAAATGTCCTCCACTGCAAAAGCCAGGCATGATCTTGCCTGTATGCATAGAGACACCGGCTGAATCTGATTTATGTGGGACGTAAACGAAAACCTAAAGTATCTTAGACTCACAGTAGTCAGTAGACATCCTTGTCGGTATCACCTTTAGTTGTTAAAAGAACGAGACAACAAACAACAGTAAATAAATAAATAATAGAGAGTAAAATTTTAGTTCATCGTCGGTGTATATAAAATTTTTATATTAGCAGCTTAAAAATCATATTATTTGATACGAACTTTCTCAAAAAATACATTTTTTTTGGTTTGCTATCACATTTTAAGTAGATCCTAAATTTTGTAGACATCAATTTCAATTTTTCGATGGTGAAATGAATAGCTTTATATTTTAAGCCATTTGATCGGTTGAGACGAACTACATTTTAAAGTATTATAACATGAAATTTAAATTCAAAAAATAGGTAGAATATCAAATCCTACCATCCATAACATGAAACAAGTGATTTTTCAAAAAAATAATGACATAATATGGTAAAATTAAGCGCTTGTGTAACTTAAGCATTTACTCCGTCGGTGAATCAAAATTAAATCCATAAATTAATGAAGTGCATCCTTTAAGTAGTGAATTAGAGCAACCACGAAAGTGGAATTTGTATACACTATCTTCTATCTCCAGCTTCGACTATTGTATTAGAGTTGCAAATAGGAACTAGTAAGCCAAAAAAAAAATCCATGAAAAAGACGAGCAATATACAAATATAATACAATCATAGCAAACAGTGCCAACTTTCATACATACTCGAAATTTGAAAAGCTAAGCTAAAAATGATATTTACTACTGAATATAAAAGTTGTTACCTGTACCGACTCATTTGCAGCATTTTTAGTCCATAATGCAAGTTTATCCTGCCTTGGACGGACACTAGCAACCACACCACATATCTCATCAGCCTCATCAAACTGCTCCCCAATCAAGGCCATCAACTAACAAGCAAACACCAAGCAGAAGCTCATTAGTTGCTGAACATTACAAAAATTGACCACACTATTAAACCCACTCAGCCATGCCACACATATTTCGGATTGCATGGAGGAAGAAAAGGTAATGCCAACAGAATGCATAAGATTTACCGTTTCCAGCCACATCGTGTCGAGGTTAGCCTTTCTAGTGCTTGTAACACTCCACTTCCCTCCATTAGCACACTCTGGATCTTCCCATTTGGGCTCGATCCCAGCCTTGAACAAATGAAAATCAGCATTTGCAGGCAGTTTGCTGGGCCTAAATATCTGATCATACAAACTGCAAGAACAGTAAAAACTTCAAGCCGAACTCAACATTCTCTTTTCGAGTAATTAGGATTGAGTGCAATCAACTTGAGAAATAGCATGTTCTTAGATTGAATGAGGAATATATGTAATCCCTCCGTTTCACTGAAAATCATTATTTACTTTTTTGATAACAAAAGAACAGAAAAGATGCATGAGAAGTTCGACCAAAGACATAAGAATGTTAGCTAGTAATAACAAGTTTTTCTTGGATCATAAGATTGTTAGCTAGTAACGGGAAGTGGTGTTATTTTAAATTAACCACAGACATTTGAATCTTGATCATTAATATTGCGTTGGATCTTAAAGGGACCACTAAAACGTGATAGGGCTTAAAATCCAGCCCTCCTACTTTGTAATAGTAATAGATAAGTCAAGGCCAACCTATATCAAGACCACAATGGAGTAGGCAACTTGGGGCACATTAGGAAGAGGTTCAAGAGAGTGGGGGAGATCAATGGGCATTTCGGTAACTAAGTGTTTGGAAACTCTCAGCAACAGAAGTGTACTATAACCCCAAAATAACAAGTTTCTCTCCTTTTAGCTTATGTACAGATGTATGTTTTTTCTTTTTCCACTCCTCTTCCCTTGCTGGTTACCACCACCTTCTTCAGTCCTCTGTTAACCGCAATCACCACAATCCAATGGTATTCTCATGGTGATACATCCTTCACCCATGCCATGGATTAAATCTTAACTCTTCCACAACATATTGAACAGCAAGAGCATATCATGAGCAGTAACCGGTCTAAACATTGGTCATCAGGATCGATGGTTGTACAAGGGTCTCTGAATCTGGAGATGAACTACGTCTTCGTGGTTGTTGAAACTTGAGAGTTTTCTTGTCCTACTTCACGAATCACAATAATTTATCGATAGCATTCTTGTGTAACTTAATGGTTGCGGAGCTAATGTGGCGCTACAATGGTTGGGCTGGTGGTTTAGTGTGCTGGTGGTGATGGCATCATTAGTAGCATCAATTTGGTAACAACATCAGATGAGGATAAGCCACCCCCTGGGGATGCAGGCATATTCCATGAAGAGGTTGTGCATAAATAGGCACGCCTGTTATATCCACAGGAAAGCTGTTGTTGCCCAAACTATGAATTTCAAGGTAGAAATAAGGAAAAAAGGCTCAATTGTCATCCCTAAGCTCTGACATCCAAATTTCAAAGAGACCGTACATTTATCATCCATGTTAAACATCCATGTTAATTGCTTGTTGCTACTATAGCAAGACATTCAGGAAAGAAACCTTTTCAGGTTCCACACTCACACAAATAATATTCATAAGCAGGGTTCATAAACTTATATTCCTCGTCGTAACTTTACGAACATTGTACAGAGATGAAACAACAATTCCCAACAACCAGGGGTAAAGCCAAGCAATCCAGACACACAAACAGCCTACTAACAGAATCAAATCACATGTTCCATCCGTAACAAAACAATTCTTCCTACTTCCTTATAAAAAAATTCAACCCAAGACAATATCCAATTATCATTTCTCATACATTTAGCTTTTATATTCTCAAATTTTAAACAGGGTTAGGAAATTAATTTAACCATTAAAATTCGCAAGAACAATTAAACTCGTGTGAATATTTGGTCAAAGTTTACTGAAGTTTGAACAAGAATAGTCAAATTGGAAAGATTTTTTTCTTTTTGGGACAGAGAGAGTATCAAAAACAGCCTAACCGGATCACGTATCGTGCGCCTCATACGCGAATCTAGCAAATAAATATAAAGAAAAAGGATAAATAGGCGAATAATTACAAAAGCTAATTCAGAGAGATTAAGCTTCTTATACCACCAGAATTCTTCGACGGTGTCGAAGGTGAAGACGTTACGGAGGTTATTGCCCCAGGCGGCCCCTTGTTTAGGTTTGGACTGATTGTCGTACCAAAACGTCCACTTCCTCTGTAACTTGTGTGGTAGCTTCTCCCCTACCTCCCCCACCAACGTTGTCGCCGCCGTCGGTTCCACCGCCGCTGCTCCGTCGCTCGCCATTCTTTCTTTCTTTCTCTCTCTCTCTCGTCTCTCGTCTCTCGTCTCAGAGAGATTCCAGTTTTGATTTCTGGACAAGGGGACGGCCTAAGTTTTAGCGGTGGTGAGTCGTGTGACCCGTTGGTTTTGGAGTAGAATAAAGGGCCGAGCGTGTCACGAAACGATTTGGGCCTTATTGGGCTCTGTTCAAACTATGTAAATATCGTCGCGTATATGGGAATTGCTCTCACGTGATGGGCAACTGCAATTAATTCATATTGGTTTCGAGAAGCAAACTTGATGGCCCATCGATTGCAATGACAGCCCAAGAAGATCGACAAGATTATCCGGATGTTCTAATGGTGATGGTGAATATGATCCAAACCGACAGAAATAAAAAAGCTAGGATGAGAAAGATTATGGGCTGGTGTCATTCCCTTCCCCAGTTCCCCCTAATATAAAAAAATAAAGTACTGTATTGTAATGAATTTTTACTTTTATTTTTTGTGTATTTTCCTCCCATTATATATATGAGCCATGGTAGGTAAATATATTATCGTCAACCGCTCGTCAATTAAATTTGTACCTTGATGTAAAGGTACAAGTTTACAAACGTATGTGATTAATGAGTGGTTGACGAAAGTCGATTGATAAAACATTTATATATATATATATATATTACTCCCTCTGTTTCATTTTAATTGTCCTTATAATGACATAAAGCTCTCACAACATTTCACTATCGAAGATAATTAAATCAAAACAGAGGGAGTATAAAGGTAGATGTTCAAATGAGAATCATATTTTAATAGATTTTTATCATTTTAGATCCTAAAGTTTTCGTGAGGGTTTAAAATGGACGCTACTGTACCAAAATAATCAATTTAGGCCATGACGTTTCAATTTTGCTTCAATTAAGGGTTTTTTGGACGGTTTCGTTAGAAACTTAACTGAAATGAACTCACATGCAAAACACGTGAATTTTTCAAGGGGTTTTTTGTAATTTTGCCCGGATAAAGTTTAGGATTTAAATCGAATTTTTTAAAAATAAAACTTAATTTTTTTCAAACTATATTTTAATTTTTTTAAATAAAAAAGTTAATATTATATTATACTTTTTAAATTAATGACTACTTACTTAAAATTATAATAATATTAGAATTTAATTAAAATTATATAAAACCTTAATTATTATTAATACATAATTATATATAATATTATATATTAATTAAAATAATCAACTTAATTAAATTAGCTTAATCTAATTATAATTTTTTAAATTAAATATAATTAATATTAAATTCAAATTTTAATTTCTATTAATTCATACCTTAATTAAAATTACCTTAATTAATTTTTATCTTAATTTACCTAATTTTTAGCTTCTTAATAATAATTACCGTAATTAATATTTAACTTAATAATAATTACCATAATTAATTCATTCCTTAATTAAACACGAAAGCACACAAATCAGCCCCTCTTGACAATCCTCCGGTGTGTTTCTCTCTGCCTTCCCCGCCATTGCACCACCACCAGTTTCTGTTCTATGTTCGTCAGGTTCGCCCATGCTGCACCAAGGTTCACTGGTTAATGTGAGACGTCAACTTCCGATGATAGAACATCTATTTCAGCCGGAGTACTCTTTACCATCACAGTTTCATGGTCTTCAATAATCTGGACCTTGACGTAGACATCCCCATCTGTCACCGCTACTGAAGTCGGAATCACCCCACTTTCCTTAACTTGGATGCGAACATACTCCCACGAGCACCTCCGATTCACATCAACTCCTTTGAATCCACTGCAGAGAAATACCCCCCCTTCCCCGCCACCACTGAAGGAGGCACGGGCCAAATCCAAGTCACTCCTGCCTTCCCTATTTCCCCCTTATTTTAGCCACTGTGCCACCAAACACCACCATGGCTGATCGTCGTTGAAGTGGTCGGCTTTGATTTTAGAGTTGCAGTGATGGAATCGATGTGTGTGTGCGTGTTAAGTGAGAGAGAGAGGAGCAGAGCGAGGGAGGAGACGGGGAGGAGGGAAGAGGGATTGAGTTGGATTGGGTTGGGTTGATTTTTTTTAAGAGAGAGAGAGAGAGAAGAGAGGAGAGGGAGGAGCAGAGAGAGAGAGAGAGAGAGGAGACGGGATGGGAGGTGGGGGAGGGGTTGGGTGGGAATTTTTTCTTTTTTGTTTTTTTAAATTTTAATTTAGACCTTCAAATTATCTGGAGGTAAAATAATGAAAAGGCTCTTGTACGAGAGTTCAATTTTGTTAGGTTTCTAACGAAATCGTTCAAAAATTCATTGATTGAAATAAAAATGAAATATCAGGGCTTAATTTGATTATTTTTATATTGACGTTCATTTTGAACTGCCACGAAAATTTTGGGGTCTAAAATGATAAAAACTCTATTTTTATTGCAAACTTACGAACCACCATGAATCATGAAATTCATGTTCATATTTAAGAGACTCTCTGAATCATAAAATATCAACTGTGAACCATAAATATTAACTGTAAAATATAAAATATGTGAAAAATGAAATTTATTTTTTCATGATTCAACTAGCCAGAGGAACTATTGCTACTATTGATCTTACGCTCGCCATATGACTGAGTTCGCAACCATACCATATTCGTTAGCATCCATAGTACCTCCTAGGAGAGCTATGGGCACGGGCTCAAAAGAATCTTTCATAGTCCATGCTTAGGCGTTAATATCATTCCAATTGTTATTATAAAAGTCAGGATAATTTTTGACATGAAAAGATATTTTTGACTATTAATCAGTTCACATAAGAAATTCAAATTCTTCCCCAAGGGACCTTATCAATTGGTATTATAAGCGCACAGGTGCTTCTAGCACCAGACGCCACTCCAGCAAATTGTTTGTTATACACGCGTTTGGACCCCACTAAATAATTAATTTGGGTAACAAACTAATTAATGCAGTGATTAATGTGATATATATGCTCTTTTTATTGTATTTTATGCTCTTTCAAATCATATTAATTACAATATTTATTATCTCCCGTAAATCAAGACACCTACCTATAATAAATTTAA
>JAOTQG010122944.1:0-10507 GCA_025631175.1 Iris virginica | reverse complement strand
CTATTATCAAGAAGGATATTTTTGTCAAAATTGGAGGCGATTTTAGAAATTTAAAGGGCGGTAAATAGCAACCCAGTTTATTTTGGACTTATTACTCGAGAGCTCTGTCGAGAGTCTAGTCACCCCCTTCTCTTTGTACACAACATAATTAAAACTTAAAAGCAATTCGTGGGGGAGAACATATATAACTTTCATTGTAATACTAGTAGGTACTCCCTTCGGTTTTATAAATTTAAAAGTATTACTTTAGAGATGTGTGGATTAAAGGGTTTAATCATGGGTCTAAAAAAAGATTTGTGGTTATAATTCAAATTTAGACATCTAAATGTGGAAATATTTTTAATGCGATGTTTGTTTATTTTAGGTACTGAACGCTAAAGTCTGAGAACAAGTCTGAATGTAACTGAAGAATTAAGAAGTAATATCTGGAAGTTGAAAGCTGAATCAGTAAAACGGTTTGGTTATTGAACTGAATGAATTATTTGAATATTATTTTTTGTCAATTTTAACTCTCTCATAGAGATTGTTTATAATTTATAATTGCTGAATATATAGCAATATGAACGTACTTTCATTCTTAATAGAATACCTATAAGACAAATAAATTGTAATATATTTATTATGTATATTTAATTTGTTATCAGTTACTAAGTTATTTCTATATAGCTACTTAATTATATATAATTACCTTCATTCTTAATTTTAATCTAATTTATTATTGAGATTATTATTTGATATATATTTACTATGTTTTAGATTCTAAAAGTTATTTATGTGTATGATTATTAAATAAATTACCAATCATCTTTCTCCCTATGGTTATTATTTGATATATATAATGTTGTAGTTATTTCATTGACACATTTCAAATTCTTATCTAAATTACCAAAAAAAAAAAATTAGTGTGAGGTCTCTCTCTCTCCCTATGTTTATGAGTCTGAGCCTTGTGATTAACACTAATGATGCACTGAGTGCTTGAGAAACAGTTAGTGCAATATACTATATACCCTTGTCCATCGGTATAATTATCAAATAACCCACTTTGCCCTAACTATCTGCGCCTTTCTTCCAATAGGGGCATTTTGTCCTACTAGCTGTAGTGTAAACAATGTTGATCAAGAATGCCACTTGTTCCTTATAATTAGTATTCTTATGGAATGCATGCATGGCCGGGGCATGACTCTTACTTTCCAACTTGTTACTGGGAAAACTTGAGTAGCAAAGCAAGTGAAAAATGCTTTTTTTGTGCTTAGGGTGCTAAAATTTTATTGAAATTATGAATTTCGATCAAATGAAAATGACTCCTCAATTATTTATAGAAAAATTGAGTGTCATATCTATATATATATATATATATATATATATATATATATATAGGAACATTGTTAACATTGCTCTCCTTCTAGCTAGAGGGGCCTTTTGTTTCTGTCATATGTTTGCATTTGGACTGACGAAGTGTCTTCTAAAATTATTTAACTTCAGATTAGCTAGTGCCATATATTTCACACTCAACTCTTTATTCGTAAAGGATTGTGTGCCCTTCAATTCTAGCATCAGTTCAGTTGTTGATAATATATAGAATCAGTCCGGGGAGAAAAGGCTCTTCATGGGATTCACTTTTTTTTATGAATGATGTGCCACAACAATGCATTTGTAATGTTACAACTAGGAGGTTCCTGAAGTACTCTTTTATCTTTCTCGGAGCATGCTTTGTTTGTTTGTTTGTTTGTTTGTTTGTGTTAAGAATGTATTAAGGGCGCGCAGATGTTTTATGACTTGTGACGTTGATCGAATTGCATGGAATGGCGGAAAAGAATTCATGCAGCCGCCCCCAAGTGATTGAGATTAAGGCTTTGTTATTGTTGTTAGTGTTTGTCAGCTAGCCAGCTTCTTAATTTTGTTTTGTTTTCGATAACTACATCCACACTTGATTGTGTATTGCTTTTTTGTAGGTTAATGATCATCCTCCTGCATGTTAGGAACTCACAAGAAGCCTTCATGATGGAGATGCGTGCAGCTAGCTAGGATGGTAATTAGATCCCATACCTTTATTGCTTTCTAATTCTAAGCAGGCACAGCAAGTTATAATTAACTCCAATTTACTAAATTTGTCGGTAGTGTGCAAATCTCCAGAGTGTGTCTTTGCCTTGTGTGGGAGTAATCTTGTTCTTCTTCTGCACTCTCTCTTTGTACTTTTTCGTTGATGTGGAGCCGATGGATCTTGGGATTGATATATGAACTACTCCATTTGGTGTAGTTAACTAGTATGAAAAACTCCACTGATGATAACCCGCATGCATTAATACTTAGACGACCCTACGAACGTATACGTACATGTTTCATTTTATTTACTATTATTTTCCCATCATTTGCTTTGCGACCTATCTATACTACTCCCTCCGGTTCAAAATAGTTGATTTTTAAGGTTTCAATCCACAAACCAAGAAAAATATTTATTATGTATTATATTTCCATTTTTACCCCCCTTTAACATTTTCATAAAGAGTCATGGTTTTTATTGGAAAGGAGAACTTATGTTGGAGTAATAGAGCATGGAAGTTGAAGAGTCTTGAGATAAAAGGGTAATTTAGGAATATTGCAGAAAAATTACCTTAAACATCAACTATTTTGAAACAAAACTTTGTTCCCAAAAAGTCAACTATTTTGAACCGGAGGGAGTATAAGTTAAGGCGTGGGGCCCAGGCCAAATGAATAGTATTATTCATGCACAAACTTTGAGGAAAGAGTTGGAATTAGTGTTTATGTGTTGGGGAGTGTGTGTTAGGAAGAGAGAGATGGGTGATGGGGATTTTTGTGTGGATGGGGTTGGGATTGGGAAAAAGTGAGTGTGTGTTGGGAGATTGAGAGATATTAAAATGTTATATTTTATGTGTAATTTTTTTATTTGACTTAATTATTATGTAAAATTATATACATATTTGTTATGTTAAATAATTTTATCACTTTTAAATATTTCTTCTTTAATTTTAAATATTTTTTTAATTTAAATAGTATGAAAAAATACAAAAATTAATTTAAAATTTTTCACTAGTATAGCTATATATTAACTTGGAAAAACCGATTGAGGTACAGTATCAGATCCAATGAAATGACGGAAGTACCTTTCTATTAAAACCCTAGGATTAGGAATTATATTCCTACTGTTGAATTGGAAGAAGGGCCACCATGGATCATCTCTTCCCACGAACCAATTCGTGATCTCAATACTCAGCAAGCAGCCTGTTTTCCGGGGTATTTTTGTGTGTTGAGTCAGAGAAGGCAGAGAAGAGTCAATAAACAAGAAACGGATTTTTGCAGTTGCGTAATTGAAAAAAAAATATATACTTAAATGTGTCAGGCTTAGAGGTCCAGTACACTCTAATGTTAGCGATGAGGTATACTAATGTCAGGATCAGCACTCCATAAGAATAAGGATAGCAGATCAAAAGCAAAAGATATGATGCAACTTGAAGCATTGCATAGTGCATCATCCGTTAAGCCCGTCACTTTTTGGTTATATGATACAAGATGTGACCTATTTTTGAAAAAATGAAATATACCGCGCCTAGGAATGACTCACTTCACACCGAATCGATTGCATGTGGATTCATGTTTAACCCTAAAAGTAGTTGAATAACAAGGTAATTATAGCTTTGTTACAAACTAATCTGTACTTGGCAGTTTGCTAGTTTCTTTACTCGATCGGGCCGGGTAGGGGTTGAGGGAGGGAGGGAATAATTCTTTCAGCATATGTCCGTATGACTACTAGGTTATGCTTATTAGTTTCTTCTTGCACTTGACAAATGTTCATAACAAACAGGTTCAGGCAGCTGACTCTTTGCTGAAGTTGGTGTCAGAATTGAAGCAGACGGCAATTTTTTCAGGATTTGCATCCCTTAATGATCATGTAGAGCAGAGAACAGACGAGTTAAATCAACAAGCGGAGAAAACAGATCGGATGTTGGGTAGAGTTGGAGAAGCAGCAGCTGCTAGCCTGAAGGAGCTTGAAGCACATTACTACTCATCTTTATCAAGGACAAGCCAACACCCACAGCCATGAAATCACATCCCTGACAATGGAGTAGTTCATCGACAACTTATAATGTGTGGAGGGGGACCTGTTCTGGAAGTAGTTTGAACCACAGAAGAGTAATCTCAAGTTTCTGACAGTGTTCTTGATAAGCTAGCACCTCTGAATGAAGTGTTGTAGTGCCCCAATATTGGTACCTTCTGCAAGTGAAGCAAGTCACCTAATGTAGCTGCCTCAAACATCAAGACGTATAGATGCTTTTGTCTGCATGTTCTTTTATATTGTTTCAGGGTAAAGCTCAAGTTTCTTTCCCCGTATTATGTTCAATATTAGCATAGGACCAGTTGAAAGATTGACTTCCATTTCATTTCCCTACCCCACCCTCCACACCCTATGTAAATTTTCTGTATAGAGTAGTTCATGTTTTGGAAGAAACTGTTTCTTTTTACATTTTAAATGGAACGCTGGCTCAATTAGAATGATGAAAACAAGATACTTCTTCAGATTTAACAACTATCATTGGACCTGTTTATCAACATCTGTTTGCAAATGTGTTGATTGTAGGTCTACTTTATCGTGAACACAATGGAGCACAGGGCCATGCCCAGAACCTTCACTAAGTAATACAAGAATTGGATAAAGGTTGGGTGTTGGTCCATAACCTGTGCTGCCTTCTTGTGACCTTGCTTAACTTGGTTTAAACATGTTCGTAACGGCTGTAAGACAACTGGCATTTTGGTAACTGGAACTCATGGCATACCAAGGATGAAACTGATTAGAAACTTTTCAGCTTTTACTGTTAAATGCAACAATGAGCCTAAATATGGAAAAAGGCCGCAACTCAGTTAGTGGCAGAGCCCGTTGTAGTGTTTGGGTTGGGGGTGGGGGTGTGCAAGAGAGAATGCCCCTGAATTGAAGATCACATGGAAACAAAAAGAGAAAAGACTATTAACTGAGATGGCAAACACACACAAACCAGAAACATTGTAATATTAATACTCCAATTGCAAAAACATCCTCACATCATCTATCCTTAATTTAATTTCTCAAGTGCCTCAGACCAATGAAAAAAGAAACTAAAAGAAGTGCAGGGGTTGGGGAACACAAAGGTCAAAACATCCATGAGACTGCTCCTCCATATCTTGTATCTAATGAGACTTCACATACTCTTGAACTATGTGAAGACCTTCAGTTTCTTCCCCGTAATCCTGCAGAATCCATTACTAAATATCAGGACTAAGGGTTGATTTGATTTTGCAGAATTGAGAACATACAAAATGAGAATGGTGAAACCATGATCATGTGGAAAATATGTTACCTTCACCACAACACAGGAGCATCCTACAACTTTCCTTGCATTACCTTCAGAGTCAATCTTACACAACTGCAGCAATAAAGGAGAAAGTGGTGAACAAAACAAGTCTTGTGCCTTTTGAGGAGCATGTGTACAGAAATGAATTAAGAAATGCAAGATCCTAAAAAAGTAAGCAATGGCAGAAAACTATGGAAGAGATAAGAAAAGAGAGTAACTTACACCAGCCCATTCGCCTAGAGTTTTAGCACTAGGTACTGATATCAAGCTGACATTGTGATCTGCACAAAGTGCTTTCACCAGTTTAACATAATCTGGCTGGTTGCAATCCTCTGCTAACACGCATAGCTGAGCAGCATGCTTTTCAATAACCTTGGCACCCTCATGGAGGCCTCGTGCAAGCCCTCCATGGGCTAATGATTTTCTGAGAACGAGCTGCAACGCAGTCATCGTGTCCATTGGCTCGCCTAGAGCTGGAGCAGGGGCTGGAGCAGCAGGGGTTTCGGCAACATCTTCTCTGTAACAGGAGACGGGGTTAAGAGGTGGATTCATGCACTAAGATCTTGAAATGAAGATATTATACCAAAAAAAGGAGTGCAGATTTAAAAGTGCTATGCACTCACTAAGAATACCCTTGAAATTATTAGAACTTGAATCATGTCCTGAAGTGAAATATGCTTAGGTCACCACATTTTCAGATGAAGCAGAAAAAACAGTTTGACAAACATCCTGGTGATTCAGGAATAATGAAGAAATATGACGCCGAACAAAATATAGGCTGCTTCAGGGAAGCAAGAACAAGGTTGCAATGGGTACATGCTCATGCAGAATAGTTACAAGAGTTATGTCACACCCACCACAAAAAGTTCAACAAACAGGGAACAATAGCCTTGTTGCCTTGTATTGATTAGACCAAAAGCTTGGAAATATTACTCCCTCTGGTCTCTTTTATCTGTCTGTTTATCGTTGTGCACAGTTTTTAAAGAATGCAATTATTGCTAGAACTATATGCAAGTAAGATACCACGTTTACCCTTTTGTAATCTTCTCTTTAACTTGGGTCTCTCTAACTACCCGAATAAATGTAGGGGTAAATTTGCAACAACTATATGAAGTAAGATACTACGTTTAGCCTTTTGTAATCTTCTCTTTAACTTATGTCTCTCTAACTACCCAATAAATGTATGGGTAAATTTGAATTTAAATGATTTTAGATCAAACGTTACAATTATTTTGGACTAAATTTTAGATGGAAAAGCAACGGTTAAAAGAGACCAAAGGAAGAACATAAAAAAATGTCAACAAGGCTTTATGTCCACTTCGTTTGGTGGCTATTGCATTACTCTAGTCATAATTTAAAGCTTTCAAGATGTCTGACCATAACTATCTGTGGACTACATGGACTATGTGAAGAAATCAAGCTGTGATATTGGCACCTTAAGGAAAAGGGGCGGCAAGATAGGAAGAAAAATTCAGTACCACAGCAATCTACTTACAATGCAATTAAACATTGCTCAGATAAAAATGTGCAAGGAATTGTCCACGTATCGGAAGCAGAGACAAATCGACAGCCGGCAAAAGATGCATCATGCATTTTTTCAATCCGCTCTGACTTAGGTGGAAATTTTTGATAGGTGTTAAAGGGAGAAATGCAGTAGAGGTTGAATCTCTAATTGCCATAGTAGATCATGAGTGGAACAGAAAAACAGTACAAAGTATCCAGAAGAAAATCCACTTAATCAGTACACAAAACGGAAGTGTCGATCTTGACAATTTGAAAATAGCATAGATAGCACCTATTTGAGCTCTAGTTCATCATCAAATTATAATTTATAACAATAGTGGCATGGTTCCAATCAGCATTCATGACCCTTTCTCAAAGCAGCATAACACAAACAGAATGCAACGATATATGGTAAAAGCAAGAGTAAGCGCACATTAAGCCCAAAACACAATAACTATTCCGCGTCACTCAGAAATGAATGTTGAAGTAAAAGGAATTATAATTCCCATACCCTGACATGTTTCTTGGTAATTAGAATCAAACTTCAGAAGTCAACTGCCTGCTGCAAAATGTAGAATAAGACAACACATTAATAAACATCATAAAAAAAACCACAAACACAACATTCAAATTGAATTAGAGATACATATACCATTACCTCAGAATGAAATAAAACAGTTTCTTTACAATTAGAAAGACAGACAAAGGCTTTAGGTTAAAGGGCGGCAGAGTGGTATACACATCAGGCTTTATAATGACGCGCATTCATGAACTAACTGATACCTTAATTGTGAATCTTAATATGCTAAATTATCACACCAAGGAGATGAAGCTAACAAATGAAGTATGTACACTCATTTTTTGTACCAGATTAGCTAATCATATGATTAGGAAGTTCATGGGATCTCAATTACTAGGAGACTTTACTTATGCTGATATACATATATGTATAAGTATGTATAGATGTCAGAATTATGTTTCTTTAGCCCATCCATGTGTTGCGGTCTATACCTAGAAATATAGAATCACTAGCAAAATCCCAGGATCTACAGGATTATTTCTTGTATAGCATCATAGCACAAATTCTAATCATACAGATGATCGAAATGCTTCCAAAACAAATTTTACTTTTGGAAAATCCAACAGAACGCCAGCTAAATTCGGCCCAGAAAAATTTTAACTTACTTAAGCCACGTACCACCGTCACCATTTAATATGGTTACAAATTTTCAAATAGACCGGGTTAATTTTTTTTCTCAGTAATTTACGTTCAGACCAGTATCTTACACAGCCAAAACCTAACCAACTCAATTTGCAGGAAAATGCACGGAATCACATCGAGAAAAATAGAAGATTTTTCACAATATGATCCACAAGGAAATCCTTTTCAAATGGTGGATAAGGATTTCAAACATATGTCTCGTATGGAATTACCAAAACAGAGATAAACAAAACTCAGATTAATAGTATAATCAAACATGAAGAGAACAAAAGTAGAGATATTGAATTGCTAACCAGTTTGAGGAGAGGGGAAGAGACGGCGCCGGTTAAGCTCTGCACTACTTGGGAGGGAGGGGGAGGCGAAGTTAGAAGACGGCTATATAATAAAACCCTAGAACACATCAGATGGGTGTCATTGGGTTTAATAAATTTCATTAATAGCCCCTATTCTTGTCAACAATGACAGTCATTCCCTTTTATTTCGTCTAGGAGCCCGCTTCTCATTAACGAGATGTTACGTGGTTGGGAGGTCACGCCAGGCTATGTAATTAGTGATTATTAGGGTGCAAGTTCAAATCACTCAAACCGTTAATCGAATCGGATCGAATCAAATTGATAATTTTAATTTGATTTGGTTTAGTTTCGGTCAGCGACAGTTCGATTGCGGTTTAAAAATTTTTCAAATTGCACGATTCGGTTCTGTTTGCAGTTTCGTTACCTCAATTCAAACCGAACCAAACCGATATCTAATGTGTATATATTTTCATATAAACTCCTCATATTTTTTACATATTTATATATATATTCTTTTTAATTTTATATATATAATAGAATAATAATTATATCCTAACTTAAACCTAATGGTATTGTGATGAACTTATAAATTTTATAGCTTTTAAGTTTTATAGTTCTAAGTAACAAATAACCTTATTGGGTTGTTTTTTAAATTTTATTATGATTTTTAGACTATTAATGTTTTAAAAAAATTATTTTTAAATTTTTATTATAAATATTATGTTATATTTAATTTTTTAGAAAATTACAAGATTGCCCTAAATCGAACTATAGTTTATTGGTTCGGTTCGTTTCGATTTGATTTGCTAGTTTCACGATTCGATTTAAATTTAAAATTCTCCAAATCGATAGGCTTCTGTTCGGTTTATGATTTATATTCGCAACCGAACCAAACCAGTGTGACAATTTGCTCATTGTATGATCACAAAAGTCATTCATCGCAGTATGGCCTGCTAGACTCCTAATGTCACAAAAACCTGTCTTTCTCCCTTTGGGATCCGCTTTCTGATTTTTGTTATGTTATAATTACCTATTATAGTGTGTTCGTGTTTAAGGGTACGAAATTAAATATATAAAAGAATCTATATAATTTAAATTCTTTATAAAGAGAGAAAGAGTGAGAGTGAGAGAAGTAGAGGGGGAAGAAGTGATGTGTGAGGGGGGAGTGTTGCACCGAGGGCGGGGAGGGGGGTTTGCGCAATTGTTATATGGAGTGCTTAGCCTTAATGCATATAGACGTTATAAGATATTCACATAATATAATTACAATGTATATAACATACTTAGTAATGCACATAAATGTTATATATGCATAATTTATAATTGTTATGTGCATTATGGCACTCCGTATAATTTTTGGATTTGGGTAGGAAGTAGGGGTGTGGGACGAGTAGATTATTGTTCAGAATGTCCCCAATCCCTGATGAGTAGGTATATGTAATATTTTTTTATTCTATTTGTATATACGGAATAATAATTTATCAAAATTATCTCTTATTTTTAATTTAAAATTATCTCACTTTTTTCTTTTACACCATGAAAATTTTGTTATCTTTCCAAATTATACACTCAATCTTTTTGTTTTTAATTAAAATCAAATTTTGAGTGATCTTCTATCCTCTTTAATTGAACCGCGGTTACATTGTTTAGAAACGAATTTTAGTCATTAGATTTATATGCTAAAAATACACCCTTCTTTCTTCTTTTAAGATTTTTTAATCAAGTGTTATTTTTAGAAAAATGGTTTAACGAGATGCAATATATATATATATATAGATATATATTATTGTAAAGTCATTTAAATTATCATAAAATTGATTAAGTTAAAATACTTTTTTACATTTATATTATGTTAACATATTTGCTCAGAGCCTCAAAAATATTTAGAACGGCCCTGCCATTATGTCGATTTGCTACCAAGGTTTAGTGGAAGACTTGAAAAATAACCCAGAAAGTTAAGGGAATGGTTTGCTTATGGACTCGTTTGGTAGGGGGTACAGGATAGTATTAAGAGGGGATAAGTATTATTAATAATTTTATCTGGTGTTTGGTGGCCATTTGGGACAATTATTAATTAATACCACTAAATCAGGATAAGAGTCTAATACCCCCATTTAGGGGTATTATTAATACATGGGTAGGGGGTG
>JAOTQG010122922.1:0-10509 GCA_025631175.1 Iris virginica | reverse complement strand
ATGTGTGGCTCTCTATCCCTTATCCCCTTCCTAGCTTCGTACATCTCTTTACAACCCACATAAATCACCCTGCATTTGTCTTTCTCTTCTCTTTAAATACTCTGGCAAGAAATTCAGTGCCGTACAGATAACCATGTCAGCTCTAGACCATGGCCTGCCTGACCACCAGGCTTGGCCGGCACCAGACTTAATGTACAATGATACAGTCCGGGAGCTACACTTGACCATTGAAAATGACTGGGATACTATCAAACGATCAGCTTGCCAAACTGCAGCTGGAAGAGCACTGTGGAAGCATGTGACCAATGACCGGTTGGCGGAGTTATTTGCAGGAGAAACGTATCTGAAAAACCTTTATGAAAAAATAAAAAAGGATCGACTCAATAATGCACGCGAAGTTTCAGGAGTCATTTTGGCTGTCAGAACACTCTGGTTTGACACAAAGCTCGAAGCTGCTATCAGTTCATTTGGTGGAGCAGCACAGGTTGTTCTTCTTGGTGCAGGTTTGTGATAAACTCCACATTATTCTCGCATTTCTGTTGGGAACTTACTACTGCCACAGCGATATTTCCTTCTGCCAGACAAAGTAATGCATGTCTGCCAACACAAATAATGCTCAAATGAATGATCCTATACCTAGAATATTGCATTTTGAACAAATGTAGTCACAGGTTAATAATGTTCCAGAATAGAAAAACAGGAGAGTTCATTTTTCCTATATCTTTTGACAGACGAAAAGGCCAAAAATGTAGAGAGACAAAAATTCTCCTCCGCATGTGAGGTTCATACACTTTCCCTTTATCCTATTTTCCTCTTATCTTAGAATATATTATCCGGAGATGAAAAGGCTCTGCCACAGTTTAGGAATCCTTGCCCAACATAGGTTCATAATTCATGAGTGGAGGGCAGACTAATATAAAGCTCTCACTTGTTGTATTTTGGTATGTGGACAAATCCATTAATTAGGGGCCAAAAGATCAAGAGAAGATTAGGATGTTATCACCGAGCCACGGGCGTGGGAGAGAGGAACAGTGAACACCAACCAGAAATATAATTATCGTCTTTTCTCTTCTTCTTTTTGTATAGGATGGAGGAAAGGAGTGGAATCTGACGGAGAAAATGAGTTAATCTGACATTTTTGCCCACGCTATTAACAAGTGTCATGCACACTTATTTCTATTCCAAATTTAATTGGACCGAAATTAGGGTTTAGGAATGATTGCACTTGGTTTTTTCAGTACATGGACTAAAATTGAACAATCTTGAGTTTATGAATTTTTTTTCAAATATTTCCTTAGTATAGGGACCATTTCTACGGTGTGTCCATTTTTTTTCTTTCCTCTGAATTCATGATTTTACACTATGAAAGCCCTTAAAATTTTTTAATCATTCAATATCAACCAATGATTCTAAACACCATTCCCCCCCATTTTTCAAATTTTTTTTTCTATAAGCTTTTATAAATTTAATTATAGCATCTAATTAAAATGTTATTTTTTTCGGGCACGGCATACACTAGTCTAACTGTCTAACCATAAACGAAGATAGTAGACTGGCTTCCCTTCCTCTCCCCCCCCCCCCCCCCCAAACAACCCCACACCCAGTGTATTGAGGGGAACCCAGTGTATTTAGTTATCATTCAAAATGCACGCTCTGACCACATGAACTGTGAATGGAAATTAGGGGAATAATTATTATTTCTTCAGTAATCCAAGCACTGGGATTCGGTTTCAGTTGATGAACAGAACCTAACTTAAAATACAAGGGAAACAAAGACATAAGCCAAAATTGTTTGCGTACCTGCAGGGATGGATACCAGGGCATACCGCTTGAGCTGGTTGAAAGGAAGTGATGTTTATGAGGTAGACTTTGCTGAAGTTTTGCAAATGAAAGACACTCTTCTTCAGGCAGCAATAGCATCAATAAATGAACCCCAGCATCTGACAGTTGCAGCAAAATCCGTAAACAGAGTAGCAGCTGACATCAGAGACAATGACTGGTTTGAAAAGCTTCAGATATCAGGATTTATGCCAGAAAAGAACACAGTTTGGATTCTGGAAGGTATTCTCTACTATCTCCCACATTCCCAAGCAATAGAAGTACTGAAGACTATAGCGGACAGTTGCAGTCTCAGCCAAGCAGTCCTCTTAGCAGATTTCATGAACAAGCAATCAACGACGCTCTCCAGTTCGGTTTTTCAATTCTACAGTGATTGGCCTGATCATCTTCTTCCATCTCTAGGGTTTTTTGATATTAAGCTGTCGCAAATTGGTGATCCCGATGCTGAATATGGTCTGCTGCCCGATCCACTTAATCTTTTTAACCAGTTGCGAGGATTGCCCAGGTCGCTTCAAACCCACCCAGACGATGGAACCCCATGCTGCCGCTTGTATTTGGTGCAGGCTTCTGGTTCACCCAATCACACTATTACTAGAATAAACTCTCCGTGAATCAAGAGATCATAAATGTCTAACTCCCAATATAAGTAGGTGTAGGCACGACTTTTTTTGTCAACACTGCATAAGTAACAGCATTTGACAAGATTCTCTCAACTGGGAAGGAGTTGCATTATTATCTCAGCACGTAAGATATTTATACAAGAAAGTTTTTTTGAGCTTAGGATCATTTCTGCTAGCGCAACGAACTTTTCACTTTGATAGTCAAATCTTATTTCCGTTCCACGTAAATGGGCAGATTCCAACTGATGAGGTGACTAAAAGCGAAAAAATGGTAGTCTGGGTATTACGGATGAGGTGACTTGAACAAAAAAGATGGTGGTCTGAGGATCAAGGAAGCTTATAATACAAATATAGCTGCGCTGGTAGAGCTGGTAAACCAATTTATGAGTAAGTTGACCTTTGTCAAAAGGCTTTAGACGCAGAGTTACCTTTTATGGAAAGGAAATCATTCCATCCAACAAAAAAAAATCAGGTGGTGGGGAACCAGGCTTTTCTTCCTTCTGAAATATCACGACTAAGAAGGGAATGATTACTCAAGCTAAGTTCATAGAGTTAATATAGCTGTAATTTGACAGAGATGTGGTTGACGTAACATAGGAGTGCACTACCTAATATTACAGAGGCAGGTAAAAAATACTCCCTCCGTTTCATTTTAACTGTGCATGATAGAGATATGTTATGAGGAGAAAATGTCGATTTCAGAACACTGGGAGGGAGTAAAAGGAAACACAGTACAGAACCTAATATTACAAATCCAAATGCATGCACAAATCTCAACAATACAGTAGAAGGTGGGTTACCATTTAGATGATTGCCTGTTCATTTCTTTAGTAAAAAAAAAATTGAGAGTCCAATGCTATTAATGATATTTTATCAAAGACCATAATTACATCAAGCAACTGCAACTAACAAATTTCTTTTTTTATATGCAAATGGCTGCAATAACTAAACAATCAATGTTCCAGATAACCACAAGAAACAAAATTTATTATATAAAACAAGATTGGTCACATCTTTCATGCAGAAAACCAGTTTGACAGCTGAGATGCCTCTTAAATCTTCTTTAAATGCATTTAAACTTGATGAGAAAAATATTATAAATTCAGTTACCAAGGCAGAGAAGGACTGTGGCATAAGCTCGTTGTTTAAATGTACTTACATTGAAGAATTTACACGATATACAAACTGTTAATTAAATAAGGTTCAACCTTGCCCCCCGCCCCCCCACCCTTCCCACTGCCCTCCCCAATCTAATTCCCTATGCCATAAAAAAATTCATCCATACATTCGTTCAAGCCACTATATTCAAGCTATAATTGTGATATGCAGTCTATATATTATGTTTGGTAACATAAATTTTATTTGTGGAACAATTAAATGTGTCCTTCAAGTTCACGAGGAAGGGACGGATATCTAAAATCTACACTGACCAGTATTAAACAAGGAGTTCTTCAAATACTTGTGCATGAAGAGACACATTATAGGGGTGAGAGAAGGAGCAAAATGGAATAGAAGGGAATCAATTATTGAGAAACTGCTTTTCTAGCTAGCTAAAGTGTAAAACACAAAATTGTACATTATATCACAGACTAATTTTTGATAGAGGGACCTACTTTCAGAATTGTAGTCTTCAACAGAAATACAAGTGTGAAGCAGAATGCTTTAATTCCTGAGGAAGTCGATATGTGCTCAAATTTCAAGACAATCTTTGATACCCTGCTCAAATTTGTTGAGGGTAGCTATTGCATCCATAAGTGCATCAGCCACCTTCTCTCTGCATAGGAATAAAGTTAAAGAAAAAATATAAGAAAATGAAATACCTTACAAACTCACTTTGTAAACTAGGTTTGCGCCAAACGCATGTTTTGCATTCTGTTTTATCTTGGGGAATAGTTTGCGGTTCAATACCAACAGCTCGGGACTCAAGATAATGTTTTAGGTTCGGAAGCCAAGAGCTAATTGCAAGTTAACTCAAGGATGTGGTTGTTGTATATTAGTTCTTTGCCATACTGCATCTATCCTAGTAAGCTAATTCATCGACAATTTGTTTGCTCATCTATAGAACCTTGAAATTAAGTGCTTTTGTTCCTACTTAAGGCGTTCCGGAAATATATTAAGGATGTGGTCATTATAAGGAGGTGAATTCTCAAATTGGGAGGTATAGAGGTTTTTTCTTCATATGGTGATAGCCTTTGCAAAGGAATCATATGAAGCGTTCTTTCACAGAGGGATAGTGGTAAGTCTACAAAGCTAATCAGACTTTATACAAGTTGGTTGAATGATTCTAATACCCATAGCCGTTTGAAGTTTACTGATTCGAAGGTATCACAGTAAAGATTTAGACCAGGAAAACTTGAGGAAAAAATATAAAAAATTCCCATGTGGTTTGCTTTTTAAAACATCCTAAAATATTTTTTTATTATAAATAACCATCACATTGTTGATTTTAACGAAGAAATGTCAAACTCCAAAAAAATTAGAAGACATGCAAGAGTCATTTATGGGTTTCAACAACTGAATTGGTGCTTTGATAAACATTCGCTCCCTTGTGATTATTTTCTTATTCTTATTCTAATTTCTTCTTTATCTTTTATTACTAATAACCTTATTTTTAAATCTAAGTCATTGTGATAAAAATATTAAAGAAGTAGTTCGAACAAAAATATAATCATAAGGGATAAGATGTGATTCGAACACCATTTCGGTCTCTCGGTCCCATGGACAACACTTTTTCTGCATGCATAAGCAAAAATTGATAGAGCTTTTGACATTTTTCAGTTAAAAGCAACCATTGAGAGGTGGAGAGGGGGGGAGGGGGGTTGTGTTCTATATAGAAAAATAACCGTATACTCATATAGCGACATGTTGATGACAGGGTAAACCACATGAGGGGTTTTTCATATATTCCCCTACTCTGAATAAAGCTGAAAAAAGAATTATACTCAACTCCTACTAGGCTAGCACACAAAAAGACCTAAAAAATAAACGTGAACCACATTCATTTTCATAACTGTCATTGTACCAGTGATAGTATGAATTCCAAGTGTTGTACCTTCTTCCGAAATGTTTCCAGGCTTATAGTTATAATAATGGGCCAATTACAGGAGAAGCAAAGATGAGAGAATTGAACTTCCCTTTAACCATAGGTCCATTAGCCAAGTCCAGATATTCAGCTTTAAAGTAAAATAAGCTTTAAGAGAATTGATCACAGCTCACTGACAGTAAGACTGCTTTTTGCCGCTATCGAGGTAATTTCACAGGAGGCAGAACTAAATTTGAAAGCAATATTCAAACGTTCAAATCCTGTAGAGTTCTTCAAGTCGACCAAACAGCTTACCTGCCAGAATAAGCTATGATATAAGGGTAACCCTAAACACTAAACACTGAACCTTAAACCAAGTTTTAATGCATCTGTGTTCCCAGGGCTCAAACGCAAGAGCTCTGGTTAAACTAGACCAACCGCTAACCAATACATCTACGTGCTTCGTGATAGTTAAGCATCTTCATGACATAATCACACTTGCACAATAATAAAAGATGAAGCGCAACAACGAAGAAAAAAGTACCATCACAAATGGTTGTTGAAATGGGGTCAAGGAACATATCAATTATGGTTTACCTGTTAGAGTTAAACAGAATACCAGTTTCATTAGCCATGCTATTAAGCAAGCTGAAAGACCTGAAACAAGAGAAAGAGAACCTTACATTTATTTGAGTACAACAACAGAAGGAAGCATGTAATATTTACACACATTCAAATCCTGATATGAATTTTCAGCTACGACCATACACATAGTTCATATCCTTATGAGATCAAGTGTATGAATACCTTATGAGATCACCGAGTTTAGCCTCAGCTTCCAACTTTGTAGGATCATTATTAGCAAGCAATGAAGATGCATTATTCAGAACTAACTGGAATGTACAAACCTGCATGTTAGATATAATCCAATTAAAACTCCCACGATTTACATTCCTTCCTCTTCATTCAGTCCAAGATACATTCAACTAATTTAGTGGTGGATTTGCCTTTAGTGACGTGAATAACTCATGATCTCCACAACCTACTTGATCATTCATTTAACAAACATCCTAAAACCCTGCCAAAACTCAACTTCAAAGTGATATTATCATCAATGTGATCTGTCACCACTCGCGCAAATTGCTTGTATGACAGTACAACTGTACAACCAACCAGTTGCATAGAAGCCATACTATTTCAAAGTTTACTTTGGACGTGCACTTTAGCTAGCCAAGCATTCCTCAAACACAAACTCCATCTTATTCTTGATAACTAACTAACACATACATCACTGATTCAGTTCCGTATTTCCTCTCAAAAATTGCACAGAAACAACTAAGACTGCACTGTGATTCAACATATCCGAATCACATAATGCACTGCTTCATTTTTTACAATGTTGAACAAATCTAGCTACTTACACAACTAGACTCAGTATGCAAGCCAATAACCTAAATAGTGAAGGAGAGCAAACCTCAACACCGGTATTAGCTTGAAAAGAAACAAAAGAGTTTCTATCTTGCGGAACGCAATCCCTCGCAGCAGACCTCAGTAACTTCTGAACTTCTTCCTGATCGTTATCCCGGATTGCAGAGCCGCTGTTGGCTGCCAATTTTCCAACAATTTAAACCGCATTATAAAATTAAAATAAGCAAAACGGAAATACAGAAATGAGCTCCAAAAATAGAGAATCAATTACTGAGCAGAACGTAGGCGGATTGGAGACTGTTGCGAGACGCGTCGATTGGGGCTAAAAGGAACCTGGAGGACTTCTTCTTTTGCTCTCTTAGCCAGTCTTTTGGTCCTGCTGAGATAATTGTCGAAACGTTGAAAAATTAAAATTTAAGAAAAAAGGACGAAGTTATTATATGAAAATATTGATACTAGGAATAGAAAAAATAAAGGTATGAGGTTGATGGCTAGTACAGATGCCGATGGAGAAAGCGGCGGCGGAGGGAGGTTGGTGGAGAGAAGGAATGAGAGCGATGATAGATATCAAGGCGGCCGCGTGACGGCGGGAGGTGCTGAGTAGAGGACGCTTCTGCGGTTGTGGTCGTTGGTTTGGGATTGCGGCGGACGGTGACTTGAGGAGTTTTGGCGGGAATAAAGCGGAGGAGGTGGCGGTGGTGGGTAGGATAAGGCATAGTTTGGGTGATGACATTGTTGTGTTGTATTTTAGTTTTTTATAAAAATATATATATAATTCGTCTGGAAAAGGCCTATACGGTATTGAACTGAAACTGGTTTTCAAAAAGAATATGAAAAAGATTTAATTAAAATTAATGGAGATGCGGGGGATCGAACCCCGTGCCTCTCGCATGCAAAGCGAGCGCTCTACCATTTGAGCTACATCCCCGACACTTTTATCGTATAATATCAATAAATTCAAACAATAAGCATCGATATACTCCCTCTATACTCCCTCCTGTATTCTTGAAAAAAAGAAATGGATTTGTTGCCCAAAGGCTCAAAGGGTATTGATTTAATCAAAAGCTCTGAGATAGGTTATATATCAGCCCCTCTCCATGCTGAAATTATTTAGAGACGCTGGGGTGAAAAAAAGAATAAAACTGTGGAGGATGTGAAGGGAAAGATAAACAATTTGTTAGTGGACTATGTGGTGAGTGAAGACAAGAAAGAGGTGATCAGATTAACCAATGATTAATTTGAAAGTCCCATTCTTCCACCATGAGATAGTTAAATGTGCAATTATAATGGTGATGGAGAGGGAGCAACCGGAGGTCCGGTGGGTAAGCTTCGTGATTTGTTGAAAACAGCCTCTGAAGAATGTTTGATAAATTCGAGTCAAATGTCAAAGGTGCCACCAATGCTTTTAAGATAAAAGCTCAATCCATAATTCAAGAGTACTTTATGTCTGGTGATATTGCTGATGTTACTAGTTGTCTGGAATCAGCTAATCATTCTTAGATGTCCAAATTGAATGCAATATTTGTCAAGAGGCTGATTACACTAGCAATGGATTGGGATAACAGAGAGAAAGAGATGTCATCAGTTTTGTTATCATCCTTGTGTTTACCAGCAGATGATGTTGTAAATGGCCTCAATATGTTAATAGAATCTGCAGATGCACTGTTTTGGATAATCATGTTGCTGTCGAGGATCTTGTTATGTTTTTAGCTAGGGCAGTGGTGGATGAAACCCTGGCTCCATTGCACTTGGAGGAGATTGGCAGTGAGACTTTAGTGGAAAATTCAGTGGGGAACAAAGTTATTAATAAGGCACAGTCCCTTCTCAAGGCACGACTTTCTGGGGAGCTGATATTGAGGTGTTGGGGTGGAGAGGAGTTTGAATCAGCAGGGGATGTAAAGGAAGCCCGTCATTGCATAAAGGAGTTAGGGATGCCATTTTTTCACCATAAGATTGTAAAGAAATCATTGGTGGCAGTTATAGAAAAAAAGAACCAGAGATTGTGGTGTTTTGCTCGAACATCGTCTGAGCATGGGTCTCATAACAACATATCAGATGATTTGGCTTTCGATGTACCTGATGCTGAGAAACAGTTTACATGTTTTGTTGAAAGGGCAAAGACCAAAGGGTGGTTGGATTCATCTTTTAGTTTCAATGAAGCAGGATATGAGAATGGCGTTTGTTCATAAATTTGAGGTAAGCAGTCAAGTTACTAGCTGCATTCATATTTTGAATATGTACCAAAAATATCTAAATAGTAACAACAATTATATGAGAAAAAAACCATGTCTGACTCTCTTACCCTTCTTCATGCACATTGTTTTAGTCACACAAATGATGTTTGAAAAAAGTAGCAGATGCAATGCATGTGATGGTAGATAGCGGACTAAAATCAGTTGTTCATTGATGCTCCCTTCAAATCGGACACAACTTGTTGGATTTCATGGTCGTGCCGATTGGTACCTCAATGTGGTTGGGATTTATGTCACACTTATCGTTAGCCTTTACTACGAGCTCTGCAAATCCTAATACGACTAGGTATCAGGTTAATGAATTAAGTTTGCTGTTTGGCGTGGTATAATTGATGATCCTAATGCAATTGGACCAGTAATTAATTTATTAATGTTTTTATGTAAAATTTTGAGCCATGCGATGGTATGTACACATTCATAAACAGAAATGAAAGTCTTTAACAAAACGTAAAGCTTAAATATATTGCATGTGGACACCGATTGCACACTTCTCATAACTGGATCCATGAAAACCTACCACTCCCCCAAACTACCTGAAGACGTGAAGTAAAATTTGGCCCCATCTCTCTCCCATATGGACCAAACTTCACTTTGTTAGTATGAAAGGCAATTGCTCTTATCCTTTTTACAACATCGCTGCCCTCAATAGGACCATAAAACCCCGAAATCCCAACAAGAAACTCTCCCTGATCACACTCCAAATGCACCTGCCAAACAAACCTTGTCAATTGGTAGAAGAGTACTAGAATTAAAGAGTTAATTGTATATATATATATATATAATACAGAATTTTATTGATGATTTCAAAGACAAATTGAAGTGCTGCTTACTCTTTTGATAAGATCACCACCTGCGAGGCCACCATGCATTGGTGGCCCAAATGCACTTTCCATCTTTTTTCTCATACTGGAATTGTACAGCATGAATAGCATCATCGGAACAACTAACATTCACAACAATCTGCTTCACACGGGCGAAGACGCCGTCATCCCATTGTTTGCCACCGGAGCTGGTCCAGGGGAACGAGGTACAACCATCTTCATTATGTCAATTCCCCCAACCTAGGCACTGTAGGACAGAAGCACTGCAGATGACAATCAAAAACCGAGGCACGTTCGTGAACGTTTTCCTTAAAACGAATTTGTCCCCTCAACGTATGTGCTTTGAGGATACTGAACAATTGTTTCCCAGGATACAACGGGAACGTGAATTCTCCTTAAGCACTAAGGAGATTCACCAACGAACAGAAACAGCAAAGATGAATAAGTTTTTCTGGGCAGAGAGAGAGAGAGAGAGAGAGAGAGAGAGAGAGAGAGAGAGAGAGAGAGAGAGAGAGAGAGAGAGAGAG
>JAOTQG010122911.1:0-10509 GCA_025631175.1 Iris virginica | reverse complement strand
TGAGTCATTCTTTTTCAACCTCATTTGGAAAAGGGTATACCTAGTTTTAGGTGACGGGTCATCTCCTCTCCTTCTTAGTCGAGTAAATAAATTCCCTATCTTGACCTCTAGTCTTAATCTTCTTCATCTTCTTTTGGCATAACCCAAGAAAGATAGATCTAGGTTCACGCGAGAGTCCCAAGATAGAGATCGTTTGAATAAGCAGCCAGCTCTCCCTCTCCCTATTGGTCGAGATAACTCAATTCCCTCTCCTTTAACTTAGAATTATGCTAGAAAATGCGAGTGACTCTGCCCCTTACTCGTCATCCGTTGATTAAATAAAGTCACTCTTTTTTAAAGCGACTGGTAATCTTAGTTATCTTCTTCATCTGGTTTAGGCAAAACAGAGTCCTGCACTCTCTCCATCCTTCCTTCCAACACCTCCCTTTCTCCCTCCATCGACATCATTCACACCTTCAAAAAGCAACTCATCATTCTCCTCCCAAAACCCCTAAAATCCGATCTCTTTCCCCCTTGATCATTCCCACCTTTCCCCAGCAAACGATGAATCAATCCTAACCAATTTTCTATCACTCCATATCAGCGAGCGCAGCGAAGGAGTGGAGGTAGATCTGGACGTCCGAAGTGGTATCGGCGGTGGAGATCGACTCTGAATTGTCCGAGAAGGGGGAGGAATCTTCGAAGTAGAGACGCAGGATGACGTCGGCGGTGGTGGAGTCCTTGAAACCGTTTGACGACGCGTGCAAGGGAGTGGTGGTAACGGTTTGTGGGAAACTTCCGTTAGGGATTCATTGAGGAGGACGATGATGACATTGGTGGAGGAGATGCGGCCGCTGGTGCATACGACGCCCATCCTCTTCTTGGGCCCACCGCCGGTGGTGTTGCTGTTGTCCTGTCATTGCTACCGTTGAGAATTGTGGTTGTTGAATGTAGAGCTGAATTGAGAGTGATGATGTTTATTATTGAATGTGGAACATGTGACACATTTTTGAGCATTCTCCACACCGGTCGAAAGGGAGAGGAGAGAGATAAAATAGTGTGGACTATTGTAAGATGGTGAGGACTGCCGATTTGGATTTTTTTTTCAAGGTAAATCTTCTTCTACTCCGTGATCGGAGAGAGAGAGAGAGAGAGAGAGCGAGAGAGAGAGAGTATATGATGTGATGTTAATGAATATTTTACTGGATAAATAAAATATTATAGTGTATAGATATAGGGATAGTAGATGTACAAAATTATGATATGGTGATATCTATTTGGTGATCGATATTAACAATATCACCATATCAATGTATAACAGACTTTATGATGCAAGCAATAGCTATTGGTGGTACCACTTTTCACGATGGTGGGATCCTATGGGAAATACATCTTAAATCAATGTATACTATGTTTTCTTGTTCTCGCTTGGTTCTCACCAACTACTATATCCCTCTTAATTGTTGGTTTTCCCGGTCTTCCATGACCTCGAGCATTGTCATTGTTAGTTTTTATTTGTCTACTTTGTATGTGCCTAAACCTTCTTTCAGAAGTTCTACAACTCATGTCATCTCCAACTTATCTTGGTATGATACTAAGGCCTGCACTATTTTTTTGGGGCCCTAGATCGCTTAGCTAATGGTGATACCATTTTTCAGATGGTGGGATCCTAAAGGAAAACAAATCTTAAATCCCTTATCCCTCAAGTTTATGCTTTTAGTTCTTTGACGAATGCATCCTATGCGTTCGTCATAAGTTTTAGTTTATGTAATTTGCTTGTGGCATCAAAGCAGAGTTCTTTAATGGCGCTTTGTTCTCATCAAAGCAGAGTTCTATAATTCGTGTATATGTTTGTCGTAAGTTTTACGTAGAACCAGAATACAGTTTTCTATCTTATAAAAGTGTACCAAAGGAAAAGTATCGTGCAAACACAAGTTGATGCTTGTGGCATGCTTTTTCCCTGTGTCATGACCATGGAAGATATTTGGTGGCTATGATCCAAGCAAAAGAATTTAAGTTTAGTACCTTATTTATGGTAGCATATTTATTGAACCATACATTTGAATCCTTTAGCTATACTTTGGCTTCGACGTCTTATTCTTATTGGGAGGATCATTTTTTTTTTCTTATCTGATGTACACGCGCAATGTAGATCAAACAAGGCTTGACTATGATGCTACAAAACTACAAAGCTATGTGAAGGAGAAGTCTTTTTGGATCTCAGAGCAAGGTGTTCTGGCTGACAAGATTGCTCCTGGTGTTCTAAAATCACTGGTGACATTAACAGACAAACCGAAGTAAGCTTTTCATGCAAAAATAGTACTTGAATTCTTGGCATTCTTTAAGAGGTCTAGTTGCCGTTTAACTTAAATCTAGGAGGCGTCTTATGTTCCTTTTTCTTATTGTTCTTTTCGGTCTAGTTATGTTCCTTTTTGTGGAAGTTTTGGGGCTACTTTTTCTTATTGTTCTTTCCCCGCCGTCCCAAAATTATTTATTGCTCCGAATGAGATGTATTATAGTGGGGATTTCATTCTCACAAATTTGACATTTTAGACGATAAAATTTCGTACCAGACAATGTACTGATTTTCCTATTGAGCAATATATTTTGCTACCGGCGTGTACCGAACGACTTACACTCGGTTTTACAAAATTCAGTGAATTTTGTATAATTTTCTTAAAGTAAGAATGTCTTTGGAGTTTATTTGTTGAAGACATCGTATGATAAGTCTAAAACACACAAACTAGCAATAAATTTGGAAGAACAAATCAATGAGTTAGACAAAATCAATTCCTTACAAGTGTCCTATCATAAGTTTTGACAATAAAAAAAGAAAAAACTCTTTTTGCATTTAAAGTTTATTAAATAATCTAAATTATAGAGTCATTGCTCAATCTATTATTGATGGAAGAATACAAATTATACATACATTTTAAATATTGGAAGGATACTTGTAAAGTTACAAACTAATAAATCTTCAAGAAAACGAAAACTAGAAACAAAAGGTCTGTTGGCTTCAAGTATATAAATCTCCTTGCCTAAGTTGGACCACTAGTAATAGCAGTTGCCTTAGTGGTTTCTCTTTTTTTTTCTTTTGATAAAGAAGAAATTTTATTAGCAAAAGAGAGAAAAGAAAACAAAGATAGCGGACCAGGAATCCGCCTAAGAAAAATAAAAATAGAAATACAATGCTGAGCGTAAGACAAACATACTCCCAACTCAAAATAAACTAATGTAAAGCTGCATTCCAGTCCCTAACAAGATCAGCTAAAGTCGAGTAGCGAAAAGCCCCAAAACTCCGTGAGCCTGAAAGAAATCCTCTCCTATATGAGAGGGAAAGACAGCTCACGGTCCCTGAAAGTGCTTGAGTTTCGCTCGATCCAGATATTCCAAAGCAAATCGAACGCAGCACATCTCCATGAAGATGAGTCATCCTTGGTCCAACCGAAGCCCAAATGTCTAAGCATACACAATTCTCGAACTGATAGAGGGATGATACGATGATCACCTTTTACCGCAAATAAAGTACACCATAAACGCCACGCCTTGGGGCAATGCAAGAACAAATGCGCGCGAGTCTCATTCCATCCCTTACATATCACACAAACATCGGGGGATAAAGCCTTATTTGGCCTGAGATGTTGCCCCTGATTATTAGTATTCAAATGCCCAAGAACCACGGACCAGGCAAAAACTTAATACTGAAACGGAACCTTGGATTTTCAAGTGAATCTATATAACGGGAAATGATTTGGTGTTTGGGATTGGAGAAGAAACTTGAACAATGACTTGGAAGAAAACAAACTAGATGTCGCTGGAATCCAAATCCTACAAGCAAGATGATCGGAAGGATAGAAGGAGGATATATGACGAAGCAAGTTTGCGACATTTAATAATTCTCTGTCACTAAGATTTCTACTTAAGCGAAAATCCCAAGAGAATCGGCCCCCTTCTCCAACCAGACTGGAATGGGAGCATCATGAGCATTTGAAAGATCAAATAAATGAGGGCAAGATACTTTCAGGGGAAACTCTCCAACCCACAAATCCTCCCAAAAAACAAACCTTGTCTCCACCTCCAACTTCAAACTGGATACGAGGTCTAAAAAGATGATAGCAACTATGAATAAATTTCCATGGGGGCTAGCACGTGTCAGGGAAGTGCCTATACAGACATCCTACCCGTTCCGATGAATACAAAATTTTCTCATTCGGAAATGCCATAACCATTTGCTAATAAGAGATATATTCTTGAAAACCAGGTTCCCAATACCTAAACCCCCTTCTTCCTTCGTTCTACACACTATCTCCCAAGCCACTAGACGATCCCTACTACCCTCATTAGCTCCACACCTCAAAATGATTCTCATAATCCCCTCAAGGCGATCTGCCAGACTGCCACCCCCAGAGGTAGTTAAAAAAGAGACAAAATTAACCGGAATACTAGATAGGCAAGATTCAATCAAAGTAACCCGTGCCCTCCTAACGAAAAATAAGCCCCCTTTTATCCATCTAACCGCCTCGATACCTTGGATAGTGGATACCACTGGATCCCAAAAACTAAACCATAGGATTCCCCTCTAAAGGAAGACCAAGGTAGGAGAACGGAAACTCCTTCGCCGAACATCCAACAATAGCAGCATGAGAACTCACAACCTTGCTCTCCATATTAATGCCGGCCAAGCCACATTTTGAAAGATTAATCTTCAAACCTGATGCAGCTTCAAAGACTTGTAAGATGGTAAGAGAATTCTTGAATCTGATAAACCCTTGAACAAAAATATGATAGTGTCAACTCATCGGCGTACAGAAGACGAGACACCTTCGTCCCATCCCACCAGCCATGAATCCTTCTAGAACACCCATCTCATCACACCTAGTTAGGTACATGTTGAGGACATTCACTGCTAAAGTAAACAAGAATGGAGATAAAGGATCCCCTTGACGAAGGCCCCTAGAAGCTTTAAAGTTTAATCCCAATGCCTTGGCTCTCGATTCACCATAACCGAAAAAGAAGCAGATGATAGGCAACCATTTATTCATTTTGGCCACCTTGGCCTCCTTTCTATCCATCACAAGATCCAGGAACCTCCAATTAACCCGGTCACCGGCTGTCTCAAAATCTAACTAAAGTATAATACCTCGTCTCCCCCTCCTTCGGAGATTATCTACAACCTCATTTGTATTTAGTAATTAGTATGTATCTTCATAGGGTGATTGACCAAGATTCAATTTCCTTAATCCACAATTTTTTAAAATCTACTTTTGTCATTTCATCCGAGACACAAATTTTGGCTAGTACAAGCCAAATTAGTCTATTAGACGGTAAGGCCTTGGTGGTTTGTCTTAACCCTTCATAGAATGTTTGACCCAGGTTCAATTTCCTTGAGCCCCTAATTTTTTAATATGCAAATGAGACAAATTTTGGCTGGTATGAGCCGAAATATTTATCAACACAGTAAGTAATCCGGTGCGTACCGGTTTTGACCGCACGTGGAATGAAATTCACAACTATTTTAAAGGTTTATAAATCACCTCCCTAATTTTTGTGGCAAAAAGGAATTTCAAAGATAAAACATTAGTGGTCTGCTGGCAGTCTTTACATGGCTGCCTTTTGGGAGAGTGATAAATCACAATAATTTTTGTGGTAGAGCAACATGACTCTCACATGGTAAGAAAGCCTTCCAAAAACTAGCAGTTCTATTGTTATGCTTCTGGTCTTCCTTTCGAACTTGTGCTGCCTTTGGATTTAAAAGAGCCTAACATATTTCAAACCATCTTATATAGGTCTGGATAAATGACATATCATTCATTCATTCCTCAATATTTTAAAAATCATGGTTCCGACAGAGCTTTGAACAAGCAATTACTTATTTGAGTAAATGTGGAAGTGAAATCCTTGATTAGAGAATGCAAATAGAAATAGTTTGCAATCATATGTGAATAATTTGGACACGTATAGTTTGAAAAAAAAAAGAGTATACAAATGAGATTATAATGAATTTGAACTTTTTAATATACCTCTAAATAAGAATTATGTGGTTACAGTCATTTTTCAAACTAAAAAAAAAAACGAAACACAACTGAAGGAACCGAAAGCACCAATGCGATGGATGTCTTTCTAACTCAGTTTTGCTCTAATCACACTTTGTGATAAATGTTAGAATATGATGAAGATTGAAGGGAATTTTGGTCATTAAAAGCGAATTGCATCAAACTCTTGGAATGAGTTAATTTATCTGGCTAAATTAACGATGGGATTCAGATAGGATGCTTAGAATGGAAAAGTGAAAGTAGGATGGTTAAGATTTAAGAACGTATCTTAATCTTATTAGGATGGTTCATTTCAAAATATATGGTTCTTTTTGCTACAGGACATCTAATTTTGTTTATTGTGTTCAGACTTAACTTTCGCCTTCAAGGCGCCCCCTCCATTTTGAATTCACAACATTATTTTTCAGTCTGCTGATCATGCTGAATCTATATCATTCAGGATTCTGATTATTGGTACATGCAGTTCTTGTTACGTTTTAGATTATCACTCTATTTACCTTGGGTATCATAACCAAAAACCAACAAGAATACTCAGAAATTTGTGGGTTTTGATTGATATGCGAGCTGTTCAATGAATCATAAACAATCCACTGTCATGTCAGGTAAGAGGAGCTTCAGTTTTTGATTCTATGAAAGACAATGACCAATCAAAGGAGTGCAGAGATAGTGACAAAGGAAGCTTCATGGTTTAGAAAAATTCTCCTTTGAGGTGAGCTTTTAGTTTGAGAGGGAAGCATATATAATGACAAATATCTCTCCTCTCATATAAAGCCAGGAACTGTAACACACTCCGAAGAATATATAGAAATTTGAGTCTCATCATCATCAGCCATTGTTCCTGTGTGTGCGTGCAAGCATTTGTCCACACTCTCATGTTTGTACTTACATGATTGTCTTCATTGAACTGCTATTGGGAGAGCCAAAAGCCTTGTGTGGAATCACATAGGAACAAAAGTTGTTTGGTACTCGTGTCATATGCACATGCATTTGAAGAGTCCTTTCCATTTTTGAATGTTCCGCTCAAATTGCATTTGTTATTTTCATTGTTACTCAAGCAGAGGCTATGCTGATTCATTGTGGATGGAGGAAACATCCTATTTGAAAACCAAGCTTACAAAGAGTTTTCTAATTTATTTCTCCCTCAGTTCTGCACAATAGAGCCCAGTTTTCTGTTTTGGCGTGTACCACTTTAAGAGTTGTTTCGAAAGCAAATGTTATCGTTGTATGGAGTTACCAGATTTATTCCCGTTACACCACACATAAATACCAATGTGAGGGTATGTCAAAAGTATGTATGATAATCCTTGAACATTTGTCCTTTCAAAAGTGGACTCTTTAATCGGAAATGATGTAGTATTATTAGGTTGGACTTAATATAGAAAAAAAATACTTTAGTATTCAGGGTATTGAATTATGGGAAATCAGTTTTATAACACATAACTATCTGTCACGTTTGTTTGATCCCAAGATATTATTTGGTTGAACAGAAGTAGATAATAATATATGAAATTATTTTTTTTGTATATCAATATTTGATGTAGTCACGTATTGGTATCAGGAAAAAGTGTTTAGCCAGCTGTACATGCATTGGTACTAGTTTATTTAACAGAGTATTGAAGTGGTTATGTAGTGTATGTATATTTCATTAATGTATATTAGATGATTAATCTTCATGAGTCATGACTTTAAAGCGTCCCCACTGTATAGTTTTTCACTAAGCTCTGATAGTAGAAAGGCATAAATGGAGTTGCCTTTGCTGACTGTTGTCATGCTTTTTTGTGCTTGTCTGCGAAAGTTACTCGTCTGACTTTAAACCCTTCTGAAATTCTATAGTGGTGGCAGCCTTATGTAATACAGTAGCTAAGTTCCCTTTTCTGAGGAAACTAGCAATTCATTAATAATACAAGGTGCAGGACAATATAGTTCATGTAGTTCTTTTTAGTTGATAGTGCTTAAAAGTCCTTTTAGCATTTTTTTTTCTCCAACTGGTCGAGTAATTCTTTGAACTCGGGACAAAAGCTGTCTTCGACGTTTATGCATTAGCGCGATCCCGGATTCAAGAAATTTGTCCGTCGTCGTAAAGTAGTCCCCGCGAATGCTTATCTAAGTTGAGATGCTAAATTATGTGGTCAGGTTCTGAGCATTTAATGGGGTTAACAAACCTCTTCCTTTAGATGTAGAACTCACTCATATGCACATGTGGTTGTTGTAGAATTCCTCAAGACCATTTACATTCCCTCTAAAGTTGCTAGAGGACCACAGCCCATGGTTTAGGTGGCCTGCCAATTGGAATTGCTAGTAGTTGAATCCATTGTTGTTAAAAGGTGTCCATCTGGGCCCCCTCCCTTTGTATGATGTTGCTCAAGCAACACCTACCTAGTGGGAACATGGTGCAAGTTCTGACCAGAGCTCATATCCAAATTTGTTTTCGCATAGTCCGGGTCATAACAAATTAGGTTAAGGGTGTACTTTTCTTAGATCTGTTGGGTTATGAGTTTGGGCTAGCATTTTGCAGAATTGGGTTTGGGAACATCTGGTCCACACTGATTCATTGATATGCTAAGTTAGTGATCAATTGAAGCCAGGGGCTTTGATGGAATTGATTCTATCCCAATTTAATAATGCTTGCAGCGTGCCGACCGCATGACTCTTGTCGGCTAACCTCTGTTTCTTTGATAAACTACTGATTATTTTGATCACTATGGAAAATCAACGGGGTGGGGTGGAGGCCTGCATGCTCAATGATAGGTGAAGGTGTTTTTGTTCACTGTCAATTTGTTTTCTTCATGATAGAGATGGGATGTTGACAATGCAAATGAAATAGCTCAATCTGTTGCAGACCTACTTTGTGGACTGTGATACTACAACTGGAATTTCACTATCAGATGGTTAAGGAGGACAATGCATGACAAACAGGGCCAAGGGAATTGAGTGGTTCAGTCCATTTGTTCAACTTTAGTCTTTTCAATATCCCACTGTCTAGAGGCTTTGAACGAACAATTTGGAAAGGGTGATGCCACGCAAAGAGAACATTTTCTTAGTTCTGGGGAATATCCAGAATTTTCCCTTGTGAGAATTCTAGTATTGGCTGTTTGTTAAGGCTGGTATGAAAGCTTGTATCCAGAGTTGGATGAGCATATGGTCAATTTTTGAAACCCCTTCATGGTGCCAGTGACAAGTCTATTTTGTGGTAACCTTGCTATTTGAGAATGCCAGTCTTTCTAAGCCACTTAGAGGCCCTAGTTCTTTTAACTTCCATGGTAAGTGTTCTGTTGATGCCTTAAGTTAACAAGGGGAGATATGAGTCCAAACTCCAAACTCCGACTAAAATGCCAAATAGGCGTAATTCATCATATAAAAGCTTTTAGCTGTTCCATGCCTCAAATAGTGGATCGGTCGGAGGTCGAGTGATCAACTGCCGTTGCCTATTCAGTGATTTGTCCCCCATGCGATGCCTCCTCTATAACTTGTGTTGCTTGGTTTTCTTCTCCATGATCTGTTGAGATGTGTGAAAAGAAGAATGGTCTATTCGAAATCAAGTCTCTCATTTTGCCGACCATGAGATGTCCTAAAGCATATATGTACCAAACTTCAATGTTAACATGGAACCTGCAACATTTAGCTTTTCTTTCGACTTTAGGGTGCGAGTGATAGCATCTATTAGATGTAAGGTCACGGCTGGGTTTCAATTGATGAATCCTGCTGACGAGTTGAGGAATGCGCTTGCTTACCCGGAGTCCATTACGATGCAGAACTAGATATACTTTCTGGGGGAACCCGAGATTGCAAATATCAATCATGCGAGAAACAACCATTTTGCAGGAAATGGAGACTTTTGGAATGAAATTGTCATCACCTAGTCTTCATTATCCCCAACCATCACATGTAGAAATCTCATTCATTTTGGTCACTCTTACCGTTTGATGTTAACAAACTTGATGTTTTCTCGATTTATTTGAAAATGTTGCACGTCTGTAGTAGTTTCTTCGTTTCAATTTAATATCGTTTTAGCAAAAGAGGAATTATTTATTTCAAAATAAGTGATGTTTTTACACTTTTTCGGGCAAAAAAAAAATGACCATACTTTTCTTTGACACCCTTTTTAAAATCAGCTTTATCTCCATGACATGCATAAACCATCTGCTCCCAACTAATCTTCTCTCTTCCAACTTTAAATACGAGTGTGCAAGATCTGAAGATCATAAATCCACACTTATTTGGAAACTGTGAAAGTACGAGAATGTACGTCTTTTCACTTTTAATTTTAATTTTTTTTCCTCATTGATTTCACATATTCTTTTTCTTTCTATTTATCTCTTACATTTTACTTTTAAATGCATTATTGGAAGAAATCAAGATAACTAGTCCCCCATAAATCATCACTAACAGTCTGACATATATATATCGGGTATTCCATTAAATTGGTTATTCAGCACTTCACTTAGG
This sequence comes from Iris virginica, assembly GCA_025631175.1. NCBI lineage: Eukaryota > Viridiplantae > Streptophyta > Magnoliopsida > Asparagales > Iridaceae > Iris > Iris virginica. The sequence continues at coordinate 31 of JAOTQG010122911.1, read as the reverse complement.
GGGGGGGGGGGGGGGGGGGGGGGGGGGGGGG
>JAOTQG010122900.1:0-10509 GCA_025631175.1 Iris virginica | reverse complement strand
TTTGTATGCTTATTGGGGGTGGTGGTGGATGGATGGTGGTGTTTGGTGGTGGTAGTGGTGGTGGTGAGTTTGGGTGGTGTGAGCATGAAGGTGAGTTGTGGGTTTGGGACATTTGCTTTCTTTCTTCTCCCTTTTCTTTTTCTTTTTGTTGTAATTCGTGGTTGTTGGCTGTAATCGTCGGTTGTTGGTAGTATTCAGTGGTCATTCGATTGAAGATCTGTGAAGAAATCGATTTTTGAGTTTGAATTTTTTTCTGTTGAAGATCTAGTGGTGGTGGTGGTGATGATGGTGGTGAAGGGGTGGAGTGGGGTGCAAACAGTGATGCTTATTTTTTTGTTAAACTGTTTTTAAGTTTTATTTAATTACTAAATCAAATACAAAAACTTAATATTTATTTTTATTTGTAAGGAAGGACAATAATGTCATTTTAAGTTTTTTCTCCTTAATTATAGGCCACTTCAGCGACAACTCAGCGCCATGTAGGATAAATAGTGCCACCTAAGCTGGTCAACTCTTTCAATTTTGATTCAGGGACTAAATTAGGTTACAATTGATAGGTTGTGTATTAAATCAACAAAAATAAAAGGTCAAGGACTACTTATACAATACATAGTTAGGTCAGGGACTAAATTGGGTCTTTAGCCAATCTATTATGTATTAAAATAAATTTTATTTGCCTTATATAAAACTGCATAGTATGATGTAAGAAAATAAATTTTTAAGCTGAATATATTGCTAATTTTGTTTTCTATTGGTGGTTCTATTTTGATGTAATAACATGATCGATGGCGATTTTAACAAACCATGTCAAAATAAAAATTATTGAAGACACTTTCGGAGGAAGGGAGAAAGAGGCGACTGGTTTTGGCCTTTTGAATTCTCCTATTATGCTCTTGATGACAATTCCTAGAACTGAAGGGAGAAAGAGGCGACTGGTCGATTGGGGCTTTTACTTCTCTGTGTTAATCTTTACGGATTTTCATTTGGCCAGGGAAAAAGACCCGTCCATTTTCTTAAAAATTTTGAAGTAAAAATGGTGTGATTTGGTTCACATATACTTATTGAATATTAATTTTAGCTTTAGTCATGAGGTAAGTATATAATGATTAAATAGTATTATATATTTTAATTACTTAGTCATTTGACGATTAAAAGAAAACTAATTTTATATCATTTAAATTTTTATTTAGAATAAAGTTTTAAAAATCATGTATCCCGAGGAGTTTTCGTAAAAAAACATAATGTATATATAATATAGCGTTTGTCTTAAATTTAAAAATAGCACACTAACCCTAAACCCTTCAAACCTAAATAGTCAATCCTATGTGAAACCTATAATCCTATATATAAAAACTCATATATATATATATATATATCTTCCCCTAACTTGTTATATTTAACTTCACAAATGGCTAATTTATTATAAATATATATTTTTATCATTAAAATATTATATTTGTATAAAATATTATCATTTTAATGAAATTTATGATATATTTAACTACTCACTTTTAATAATCATAAACTAGTTAAATCTAAACTCCTTAAACGATGATAAAACCTTTTAATTTATGTTACTAGAAACTAGTAAATGTAGATAGAAAGCAATTAAATAAAGCAAATTTGATAACCGAATAATCAATTTGATAACTTGTCTAATTAATTTTTTTTTCTTTTGAAAAAGCATAATCTTTAACCTTACGTACCTGAAAATTAAATTATATAATAGTATTAAAACTTCACCGGCATTTAATTAAGTGCCAGATTAAATGCCTTAAATTTTTTGGCATTTAATTAAGTGCTGAAAAAAATACCTTCAATTTTTCGGCACTTAATTAAGTGCCGAAAAAGTGCCTATCATTTTCGGCACTTAGATAAATGCCGAAAAGTTTAAGGCAGTTAATTACAAGTGCCGAAAATTTAAGGCACTTAACTACAACTGCCGGAATTTTAAGGCATTTGTGTAAATGCAGGAAAATAAGTGCTGTAAAAAGTTACTTTTGTTGTAGTGATTATTGCATTTATCTTGTCTAGGTCTTTTATTTATAACTTAGGATCAAATTAGCCTCCAGTAAACTATGACGAGATTGATTAGTGATGATTTAGAATCTAAATTACTGAAGTTAGAAAGCTAAGGAGGAGGCCCGACATATTGTTTTCTGAATTTATAACTAATTTTATTCATGTCATTAGAGAGGTTGATAGCTAACGAGAAAGAGTTTAGGACGTATACACTGTTTCATACGACCGTGATTATTTCTTTCTCATTGACTATCAACCTCTCTAATGACATAAGTGGAGTTATTTATAAATTGAGAATACATTATGTTGGGACGTGTTCTTATCTTTCTGGCTACATAAATTTTTATTAAACTTGGTCACTATCAACAAGCTGAGTCAAATATTTGTGTTGTGGTTGATGACAAGTTTTTTTATTGTATATTGTGGCCGGTGGCATTTGTATGTTGTATGTTGTGGCTGGTGGCCAATTTATATAAATGTGACAGGTTTAAACTTGAATTATGTTCATTTTTAGAGAAAATGTTGTCCATTTAACGTTAGGTTTAATATCTAATTTTGTGAAATTTAAGGGATTTATCTATAAATTTATGAAACTTGAGGGTCTTATGTGTAATTTCATAAAATTAAAGGGACTTTAATGCAATTTTATTAAACTTGAGGAGCTTAAGTGTAAATTTTATTAAATATTAGGATTTCTAATTTAAATTATTTTTTGTAAACTAATAATATTTTTCTTTATTGAAAGTTAACAGGCGGTCACGTATGGGTTGGTAACGTCAGCATTGGTGAGGCCTTCCGAGCGACACACGGGAGGATCATGCCTAACGATATATTTGAGTTCACTTCACCAGGGGCGGTTGCGACCTGGGTAAGTATTAATTAAAGTGTCTGTAGTTATGTTTTATTTGTATCTTTTATGTATATATTTATATTAACATTTTTATCTTTACAATTGTAGGATCAGTATCAGCAGCGCGTGGAGGCTGCAAGCGACTCCAGAGGGGATCATTGTCGACAAACTAGTTCACCTCGCGGACACTCTTATCCCACTAAGTGAGAGATCGCAGGGGATCTTGTTGTCGGCGTTAGGAGTCAGGGTCGGCAGTTGCTTGGGGTTCCATCCCACAGGCGAGCCGAGGCGATCCCCCGGATGGATACGCCCCCACCGGACTAGGTACGACAGATGGAGGATCTCCAGGCCAACCAACGAAGGTTGGAATCGATGGTCGCAGCCGAGCACGTCACAGTTCCGTGCTTCGCCTCCGTTTCCGCCCCTGCAGAGCCACGACACGGGTGTTCCCCAGATAAATTTGTGGGCGGATGTATATCGTCCAGAGATGCGCAGAGATGATTTTTAGTTGGGGCTTTCTGGATATTATTTATTGTATTATTTATTTGCATTTTTTTAGTAAATATTACATTCTCATTAATAATAATAAATTTAATTTATTTAATTGCAATTATTAATTAAATTATTTAATTAATTATAAAATTCATTAAATTAAATAAATTATTAATAAATGTATTATTAATTTAATTATTAATAATTGTATTAGCGACTTAATCTAATTCGCTAAAATGTCAGTCAGTCGCTAATAGCGATCAAAGTTTAGCGACTGACGCCAGTCGCTAAATAACTGTCAATCTCTATTTTCATGATTTCTGGTAGAGGTACATGAGTTTTCTAAATAATTTCTATTCGAAAAGACATTTTTTCAAGTAATTCTTTCTTAAAAGGACATGAACTTTACTAATTAATCCAAATTACTATTCCAATTGGACTTCCAAAAACATAAGCTATATATCCAAAATATCGTACCAAATATACATAAAATAATTTCATCATTCCTAACATCTCTCGAGAGTAAAACTCAATGGGATTGAGGGGTATTTCCCTCCTGAATACAAGCAGACTCAAAACAAGGGAGCACAAGAGGAGAAAGAAGAGGAATTGGACCACTACTGTAATAATAATAACAAGTGGGAGCCGTAGCCGGAGCCGGAACCGGAGCTGGAGCTGGAGCTGATGAAGAAGAAGAGGAAGAAATTGTCACTAATGAATCAAAATTGCACCCCACATTCTTGGGCCCAACCTTGCATTGAACAGAGCCCATGGGCTTCACCTGCAGTGGCCTAGGTGCACTTCTCTGCAATCTGCTCAAACAAGGCCTTCTCAACATCAACTCACCCTTGTGATGACTTGTCTGAAATCCTGGAAAATCAGAAGCCTCCATTCTGTTCCTTTACAAATCAAACACACACCTCACTTAAGCTATGATACAAAAGCTTATATTCTCCATCTCATTATTTTTGTGAAAAACTATGTATAGCAAAGTCTTTTATTTGAATGTCACGCTCCCCAGCCCACATAAGGGAATCCTATGCAAGGGACATGATCCACATCATTCCAGCCTGTTTGGGACATATTTTCCTAGGACGCATGGGCCACCAAATCCATATTTTATTTTTTCTCAAAAATATCTAAACGTAGCCAAATCGAGTTGAGTCAGAATCAAACTTTAACAAACTCTTAACAGATACAATCTCATTGCAGAATCTTGAGCACGGAGTTTGTCGCTCCGTTTTTAGTACAACTTAGCTCGTTTACCTTTGAATCTTAAATTCTAAACCTAATATTACGCGATGAAAGCTCCAATCGATCTTTTTATGACAGTAAACGAAACGAAATAAAATGAACTTGAGCCAAGCTTTGAATATATTGTAAAACTAACAATTCATGTGGGGGGAGGCTGCACTATTAATTGTGAAATCTTACATCCCATGTGAGTTAAGCAATCTGTCAACCCCCTGCAGACATTTGCAAATAACCAAGTTGGTTCACATGACATTTTGTCTAGTTGTTGATTTTTTACATCATATTCTTAGGGCACCCAACCAATGAGATGAGGCCATTTGGGTTACAATAATAATAATAATAATAATAATAATAATCAAAACTACAAACTATAATACTAACAACTCTGTTCAAATCTGTTTCCAATCCAAAATAAAGGTCACGAATTCTGCAATAGCTTATCCCTTCCATGAAACAAATGAGGGTGTGGGGGTAGCATCTCCCAACACAAAATTGAAAATACTGTGGTGGTTCATTATTAACGTTGACCGTTGATCAGTTCCAGGGTGAGGGGAGGGGGGGGGGGGGAATAAATCTTGTTCAATGAATTAATTTTATAATGTTGTAATGTAACATGTTGCCATCCTCCACGTCATAATTCATTTCAAATTGCTACTCCAACTTTGAATTGTAGAGATCATAATACTCCACTTCGCTAGGTTCAAGAAAGTTTTGCCTTTTGTTAGTAGAGGTCCTCCTAGTTTCATGGCTAAGTGGGAAAATAGGTCATAAAAGTAAAGAATCCAACTAAAAGTAGTTAGAAGAAAGAAAAGGGGCAAGGAATACTTTTGGAGTGAATTTGGATGAGGATAACGAGGTGTAGTCTATTTGTAAAACGTTTCACTTATTTTTAAAAGGTCACGGATTTGAGTCACGTTGGGAGTAGGTTGAAAATCAACAATCCTCTTTTTTGAAAAAGTGGATGAGCAGTTCTTTTGATTGAATTTTGAGTTTTTATAATTATTAAAGTAAAAAATAAAAATAAGATAAATAAATAATTATAGAACCCATGAGAGATAAATTTTAAAAAATTATTAGCAATTTTTAAAAACTACCAATGCAAACATATCTCAAAGAAAAAAAAAATGGGTAAAAGAAGAAGCGGAGAATGTCATCCTAATGACGTTTGTTTGAGGTGGCAGTACAATAGGGGCCACGTGGCAACACCCCACATCATCCCTCTAACTCATCAACCAAGAGCTAGTGCCAATAATGCATGTGAAGAAAATGAGTGCAAGGAGTGGATTAAATTAGATTCAAAAAAGGGGATGAGGGGAGAGGACCCTTTCTCCTTTCCCTCTTCCTACACTTCTTATTTTTTTTTTCAGTTGTTTACATTTGGATTTCAAACACCAATGTGCTCATGACATGGTGTAGTCAAAAAGGATACTTGATTAGATTGGGTTTTCCCATTTTGGTGAGGCTCCTTTTCTCCATCACAACATTTGGAGCATTTCATTTGCTTAAAAAAAAAAATATATATATTCTACATTTTGTAATCCAACTTGTCCTAGGTTATTGCCCTCCTAGATTAGATCTATTGCACCTAGAAAATCCTTATTCTGCATTTTTTTTGGCCCCCCACCCACTATGATTTGAGGACTCCACAAGAGAGCAAAATAGTTCCATTTATATGCAATATAACCAGCAAGGAACTATTGATTGTGAATAATACTTTTGATATATATTACACTAAAATTTGTTCAATAAGCATTCAGGGTCTGACTGAAAAGTGGATTCGTACGAAGATAATATGAAATTTTGTAATGAATAAAATTAAATTAAAAAAAAAACTAGGAGAGTGTACTAGTAGTACATAAGTAAACAAAATAAAGAAAGTTCCATGAAGTTATTATGATTGGTTTGAAATAACAATAAATGTCTACATACACCTATTTCCATCTGAGAGTGACCTTCAAGAATTTAAATACCAAAAGCAGACTAGAGAAGGTTTACAGGTAAATTCCATCTGGCTGTGGTTGGAATTAGCTGGTCAAGCCTGGTAGATCCAACCACTTAGAAAATTACTAGTAAGTTTGAAATATGTTGGCTTTGCTTCAAAGTTCAAACTAGGTCCTATTTTTGTATTAGAATCATTGATCCTTTCACTTTGAATCAATGTTCTTTCAACATTGTGGAAAAGGAACAGAAAATATCACAAAAGATCAACACAAACTGATGGAGAGAACTTGACTAACCAGGCTGCGATAAAAGTTAGTCTAGAAGATTAATATGTACAAACCATCCACTCTCGTTTTGTTGCGCTTACAAAATGATTCAACTTCATCATATCCTAGCTTTCATGGATCCAACGTACATTGGATCGGTCCTCAATAACTAAGGTAGTAAAAACAAGAGCAAATACGAACTATTTACATGCACAGCGCTCTCTATTGCTAGTTTGCTAAAATAACGTAGGCATTGTAAGAAGCCTCGCTTCACACATCTGAGAAATGCACGTGGAACTGCAGTAAAAGTGGCTAACGACGGATTTGTATGTACACGGGGAAGGACTGAGCTATAATTAGGCACGACTGGCTGGAGTCTACGCAAACATGCGTTTAGTGCCTCAAGAGTAGGATCTAACCAAGCCGAAATTGCAAAATGACCTAGATTTAAACAGGCCACCAAAGAGGAACCTGGTGGGAGATTCTTGAGGGACTTCTTCTGGGCTGCCTTTAACTTGAAGTATTGTCTGTCCAATTTCTTGTCTGATGGAGTCTATAATCTTTGCATCAACAGGATACCCTGAAGCATCACGAACATAGAATGTGTTCACGGCTTTCCCAGCTCGGGTCGTGACTTCGGCTCTAGTGACAGTGAGGCTATTCTCGCGGAAAATGCGAGTAATCTCAGATAGCAGCCCTACTCTGTCTGTTGTGCATAGTTCTAGCTTCAAACCCTAAGCGAAAAAGAAACAAAAGATTGGTCAAACAAGTTTTGAAAGCCGCCTCATGGAAAAGGAAAGTACAAAGCAATCGTGTAGTTTCTTCTGTCTTATGCTATTAATCAGTGTTATACTAATCAAATAATGCAGGTCTGCATCAAGTTGATGGTATATTTCTAGCATAATCACAGAATCTACCCTTAAACAAAACAAGCAGATCTAATAAAACATAATCAGACAAAAAAGATATAAAAACAATTAAGCTCATAATAAGACATTATGGAATCAAAACCTTATCAATGTCTTTTATAACCACCTTAAATTTAATAAAACCTCAAAGACAAAACATTAATAGGATCCAGAACCAAAGAACTGAATTCTGTACTCAACTACATATCTTTGTTGTTTATCACGGCTTTGTGGTTGTCTTTTTACTCTTACCTCCATTAATTAGTACTTAGAATAGTATGGAAATATTTCCAAGAGGTTAACATCAAAGACAAACCCTAGCAGCATTTCCAAACAGAGAACAATAATTCATTTGCCTTGGAGTTAAACTACATATTTTATTCTTTACCCAATTTAATTTAAGCCTTCCTTGACCACTTTTACAATTTAAGAAATTTAACTTGAAATAGCTCAAAAACAATGGAAACAAAGTTTGGGCACAAAATTGGTTTCTGACACCAGACCTCTAGAAATTTACCGTACAAGTACATATAAACAAGCGAATCTAAGTATGTTATGGAGTAAATTTTTACCTCGGATACTCTTCTTTCTATTGCTGCCTCCAGACATTGAATCACTCGTTGCCTCTCTGCATCGGATTTCACAGGGGATCCATCAATATGTCTGATGCAGTACTCCTACAAATAGACAGATAAAAAATATTTCAGACAACATATGTGAAATAAACACGAAGGCGATGAGAAGGCCTCCACAGTTTTTAATACAATTTTACACCCAAAAAATAAACATTACTGACCTGGAACGCTTCAGGCCCTTCAGCATCAACATTTCCATGGAAAACAACATACTGCATGTCTGTCAAAGTGCAAATCGTATCAAAGAGAAGCTTTGGTCTATCCTTGCACCGAATTGTAACCACCGAGTAATCTTTGTCGTACCAATTGACGACATTCACCTCTGGCCTTTGCGTTTCGCTCGAACCTTCATCACTAACTCTTTCATAGTCTCTATCGGCAAACATCATTTGATGAAGCCTTCTCTCAGTGTGAGTAATACCATGAGAAACAACAGTCTTGGCCTCCCGCGATTTGTTGCTACCCTTAAGTACATTGCACAGTAGTTTCTTGATTGTGGATAACCTCTCAGGATCAGTTACAGCCCCCCCAGTTTCCTCATCAGTTACTTGCATCACAGCTGCAGCCCGGGTGTTGTGGGTCCACACTTCAGCATTTACAACATTACATTTTAAGTGCGTGAGGACCGCACTAACTTCGGATAATAATCCAGGCCGGTCACTTCCTATTAGCTCAATTGCAGTGTGGTCCATGGAAGATTTCACCCCAACAGATCTTCTCATCGATGAACTAGAATCTGAGCCTAGAGCCTGCATGTCCATCCAGATCTTTAGTTTCCCATGCTAATGGATACCAAATTTGTGGATATTCTTTTTTCTGTTAGTTTTCTATTTCAACTGTTTGCTAGGAAATTTTCTTCATTAGACATATCTTAGTCTCACTGCAATTATCCTCTAGGCAAGATAAAATGAAGGGATAGACAATGGGGGATGGAGGGACAACTTTGGATCACACAACAATTACATCATTTTACCAGAAAATTCTGAAATAATTTTACAATAAAAAGAAGATTCACAATGAAGTATAAGGAAAATAGGTAAAGTAACCCTAAAAAGAACATTGAACATGGCTCACCTTTTGAATATAAGTTAGAATCTCTTCATCTGTGATTTTGTTCCCTTCTTGATCAGTAACATTGAAGACTGTAAAAAAGTAAATATGACAACTTATTATTCCACCCCAAGAATAAATATAGCAAGCAAAAACAATAATGCAGCAGAGAATGAGAGAGAAATAGAAAATGTCATTACCATCCATGAACCATCCTCCATCAGAAGATATGTAAGCTTTAGTAATAATGAGGTTAAGATCGGTAAGAACTTGTACAACTTCCAAAAGAATACCCTGTTTGTTGGCACTGTCAACCTGTGTAATAGAATGAAAGATATACCAAAAATATCAAACATTGCAACAAAAACCAACAATGTACATTACACAATGAAGGGGATAAAACAAGACAATACCTGTATGACAGTTGCATTTTTGCAAGATTCATTCTCAATAACAACTCTGTGAAAGAAAACAGGTGGCAAATAAGTACAAATCTTAAATATGGATAGCAATCAACTCAATGTGAGATGGAATTTACCGCTGTACTAAGAAAAATTAGAGATGATTAATATGAATTGGTTACCTTGGAGGGTTCATTCTTCTAATGAATTTCTCATATTCATCACCCATGTTTTGTGAAAAGGTCATACAGGTCTCTGAGGAAATAGATAGAACAGGTTAGATACAGTTAGTTGGAAAAGTAGTAAGCAAAGAGAGTATTTAAGGGGGAATCAACATTACCAACCAGAAAACAAGGTTTGAACAAAGAGTGTGTGAATTATGGAATTAAGAATATGGGTGAGGGAGAGAGAGAGAGAGAGAGAGAGAGAGAGAGAGGAGCCAATCATGAAGATTTGAAAGAGAGCCTAGAATAAAACCCAGATACCAAGGAGGCCAATTAAGAAGCCTTAAACCCACCAAAAGGTGTTTTTCTCTCTGTATGGTGGGGGTTGGAGTGGGGTTCCTTGTCTGTGTGTGTATAGTGTGTGTTTGTGGGAGCCATAACCCCATCAAACTTTGTTACATGTAATCACAGGCAACACCTCTCTCTCTCTCTCTCTCTCTCTCTCTCTCTCTCTCTCTCTCTCTCG
>JAOTQG010122889.1:0-10509 GCA_025631175.1 Iris virginica | reverse complement strand
AGCGAGCGAGAGAGAGAGAGAGAGAGAGAGAGAGAGAGAGAGAGAGAGAGAGAGAGAGAGAGAGAGATGAGGAAGAGATAGAGATCTGGGAGTTGAAATCAACCCTTAAAATTAAGGGATTTAATTAGGTTAATTTTACTTTTTTTACTCTCTCACACTTATTTTAGGGAGAGTGCATTACAATTGATTAAAAGGGAGCTCCTAATAAGGAGCTCTATATAATTTGTCCACGATTCCCACAAGGATTTATATCGCGAAATTTTAGCCAACCACCACCTTCTGGACTTTATATAGAAATTTTTTTAATGATTTAGGAAATTTCTGTTAATCTTGCATTGTAACGCCCCTAAAATTTTTAAATAAAATTGGAACTCGAGCGTTACCAAATATAAGCCCAAAATAAGATAACTTAATCTTAAATAAATTCTTAAATCAAGATTCAACGACAATGTTCAAATGATCATATTATACTCAAAGTCCCAAACTCCTTACAAGAGAATAACCTACTAACATGTAGACATTAAGAGAACTCTTCGATTCTTATTTGACACGCAGTTTAAAGCTCACAATGCTATTTTTCTGCAAAATATTAAAAGAATGAGCTACGAAGCCCATCAAGTAAAGGCCACTAACCCAAACTAGCGAATCAAACACGTCGTTCGAAAATAAGTTATTAAAACAAATATCATAATTCATAAACCATCGAAATAAAGATAGTCAAATAATCACGTGAAATTCGAAACAACATTTCAAATTCATATTTCGTGAAATCGACCAATCACACCACCGTCCCATACCAGCAGTACAATCAATCAATCTCACATTATTCAAAATTCAAGAATCATTAACTAATCAATCCTTAATGCCTACGGCTACAACATCCCTGTAGTTCGGTATCATATTCACTGTGTCACATGCATTCTCCTTGTGGGGTATCATAGGCTTAGTTTCGAAACTAATTAGCGAGGACGATTCATTTTCATATTCACTTAGGTTCACATTCATTACAAAATGTAGTCGGATTGATGATTCAAAAATAATTTTATTATATAATGTATTTTCAAATATAATCAATAAACAAAATATCAAAAATAATTTTATTATATAATTTTATCATTCAAACCCCTACTAAGATATGCCAATGGTCAACCCTACTGCATCAAGACCGCACCTATTCCTCCCCCAGATGCATCAACTACAAAATCACTAGAAAAATTAGGGAGTGCAAGTACTGGTGTACTAGTCATAGCCCTCTTCAATGCGTTGAACGCCTCCTCAGCTTCAGGACTCCAGCTGTACCGTCCTTTCTTTAATAATTGAGTAAGAGGCCGCTATATCATCCCATAATTTAAGACAAAGCGACGATAATACCCCGACAACCCGAGGAACCCCCGCAATTCAGTAATTAATTGTCTTCGGTATGGGCCATGTGATCATGGCTTGGATTTTTCTTTCGTCTACCTGCACCCCCCCCCCCTCCCGGCGGATATATAATAACCCAAGTATTCAACTTCCAGCTGCCCAAAGATACACTTTGATGGTTTCAAGAAAAATCGTTCTTTCCTCAACAAATCTAATGTTACCCGCAAATGAACTAGATGGTCTGCCCAACTTGTGTTATATATCAAAATATCATCAAAGAAAATCATGATGAATTTACGTAAATAGTTTTGGAATACCTCATTCATGGCTGCCTAAAAAGTGGACGGTGCATTGCAGAGGCCAAACGGCATTACCATATACTCATAGTGCCCATTGTGAATGCGAAAGGACGTCTTGTGAACATCTCCTGGAGCCATCCGAATTTGATGGTACCCTGCTCGTAGGTCCAACTTGCTGAAGAACTTAGCTCCGTGCAACTCATCTATCATATCATCTACCATCGGAATGGGGAAGCGATCCTTTACTTACGCATCATTCAAAGCTCTATAATCAGTACAAAATCGCCAAGTACCATCTTTTTTTTTTACAAGTAACACCTGTGAAGAAAACGGGCTGGAGCTTGGACGAATGAGACCCGCTGCTAGCATCTCCGACACTTGTCGCTCTATCTCATTCTTTTGGAAGTAGGCGTAGCGGTATGGAGCCACGTTCACAACTGCTGCCTCATCCTTCAATGGTATCCGATGATCAAAGACCCTTGACGGAGGGAGCTCCGCGATTTCAGACAAGACATCAGTGAACTCATTCAGGAGTAGTTTTATATCTGGATGAATCTCACTCGGTTCTCGCCCCTCCTTTCCTCGTTTCATCAGCACAAACATCATGGCTCCGCGATGCCAACCCGTACAACTGCAGCAAGGTCAGTCGTTTGTATCCCTACTTGCAGACATGCCCCTCGCAACACACATCGATTTCCAGCATATGTGAATTCCATCGTCATTAGTTTATAGTCCGTAAGAACTGGACCTAAACTCTCCAACCATGGAAGCCCAAGTACCACATCCAGATTGCAAACTTCTAACCCATACAATACAATATTAAACTTGACTCCCTGTTTTCCGACAATTACCATGTCGAACCGCAACTGGCAAGCCATACGATCTCCATTTGGAACTTTCACATAGATAGTCGGTATGCGAACCACAGGTAATCTCAACTCGGCCGCCTTTCGTGGATGTATAAAGTTTAAGCTAGACCCACTGTAGACGAGAAGCTGCACCCTACTGCTTTCGATGTCACCCTCCATTCTCATCGACTTACCTCCGGCTTCCCCCGTGAGTGCATTCAACGAAATCACCGGTTCTGCCTCACTACCGTCCTCATCATAAATTGGAAGCACTTCACACATCTCAATCAGGAATGCTTGCGCCTTTTTACACACGTGGCCTTTCGAGAATTGTTCATCGCAATTAAAGCAGAGATTTTTCTCTCGTCGGGCCTGCATTTCTGCCCAGGTCAGCCTCTGTATAGTAGGTTCGACAGATGCACCCACCTTACTGTTTGAACTATTGCTAATGAGACTCGGTGTCGGTCTTGTCTGCACCTTCATCACTTGGTTGGTGGGCCTGCGACTCCGATTCTGTTCATCTGCATATCTAGCTAACTCAATCACATCATGGTTAGATGCTCTAAGGACAGAGAAGCATGGGAACACAAGTATCCCTTCCTCCTATATACCATATTCTCCTAGTTTGCTGTTAATTCGCTAGGATAAAAACCACTCTTTATTTTGTGAAAACATTCAAAAAATAATTCGTTGGATGGTGGGTTCGTAGTTTTTTGCTTTGATTGTATATTAATTAAACGAAAAAGTGTGAGAAAGCTCGATAGAAAATTGTTGAATCGATAAGAGAGAAAAAATAAAAAATCTGTAACCGATGAAGAACAACAAGATTTATGACAATGCACATTATATTTTCATATACATTTCTGCACGAACATGTGTGCGAAAATTATAGATCATAAATTGATCCGTTGGCACGATACGATGTCCACGTGCCCCGTGCAATTAGTCAAAGCTCTTTGTTAGGACATTTCTTAATCTCGAGCGATACTCATCAACGAAACACTGCTTTTCATTGTAAGATATACGTGTGGCATGAATAGACTTTGATCCTGTTGTGTTCTTTAGCGATGCTCTTTGTGAGAACTCCGGTTCTCACGCTTTTGATTAATAGCTTAATTTTAATTAAATTTCAGAGTTATCGGGCGGACTTGAGAATCTATGTGTCGGGTATCTCTAGTCATGACTACGTATTATTGAATGAAATTGAGAGTCGTCACATCCGTTTATATTATGCATAAGATTTCGAAAGCATACAAGCCTTTTGTGAAAGAGAATTCTAGGTTCGGGAGAAAAGTTACAATTCGATAAGAGGTTAAGCACATAAATCGTCCTAATGGTCTCTATAGGTGTCTAGCATGCATGTATTCTAAGATCGATCGAAATTGGTCAAATGATCAAATAGTTAACAATATCCATAGTGTTTAACAATAAACATTCACTCAAGCTCAAATTAATACATGCAAGCAAAGTTAATTGATTTGGTTACAAGTTTCTACGGAATCGATCATGTTTGGTGAAGTAAATAAAATTTAGGGTCAGATCAGGAATTCGATATATGATGATATTGCACAGTTCACTATTTGAATATGAGATGATATGAGTGATATGAGTTTATGAACTAAAAGACTAAATTGCCCTAATGATGTGAAAGATTTGAATGTGATTTGAGGAGAGAGAGTGTAATGTGAAAGGTTTGAATTGATTTGTGAGAGTGTATGGATATGTGTAATAGATGGAAAGTGTTTGATATTTATTTGTGATGTTGAGTGATATTTGAGTAAGATATTAAAAATATATTTATGTATAGATATTGAAATGTTGTGATATATCTAACTTGTGATCTGAGCCTTAATATCAGCACCTCATAAAGAGCTTAGTAGTCGAATTAACGAATTTAGGTGTACCTAGGGGTGGAAATCGAAATGGAATTTCCGATTTCTACCGATTTTGATCAGAAATTTCCCATTTTGGAACCATCATTTTCGTTCCGATTTCTAAAATTTCGATTTTCGATTTTTTCGATATTTTTTGAATCGAAATCGGAATTAGATTTAAAATTATCAGAATTTCCGATTTTCGATAAAAAAAAAAATTCGATTTATTTCCGAATAATTTTCGAACATATTCCAATTTATTTCCAAAAAAATTTAATTTATTTTCAAAAAAATTACGATTTATTTTCGAAAACGTTTCAATTTATTTTCAGAAATTTTCCAACTCATTTCCAAAAAGAATTCAATTTATTTCAATTTATAAATATTTTAAAATTAATTTCATCCTAAATGAGATAAACTTAGGTCCGTAGACAAATAAATTAATTAAATTCGAACATGACTAAGAAAAATGCACAAATAATTATCATAATTTTTAGTGTTCCTTTTCATAACATTTTTTTTTTCATAATGTTGGGATTATAGTACTTATTGTTCTAGCAATAGTATTCACTTCAAAGTTTATTGTGCACTTTGATTTATATTATTCTTGTATTTTCTTTCTACTTTTTTCTTAAATAATTTATTTTGAAAGATCATCTTGATTTGAAAATATTTTATTTGTTGAAGAATGTAAAGGTGAATCGTTGTAAAGGAGTAGCATAGACTGCATAGTAGCATGTAATAGTGAACAAGGATTACTTGTTTAAAGAAAAAACATTTCGGAATTTGAAATTTTTCGAAAGTTCCAAAATTTTGGATTTATGAACTTTCCAAAAATTCCAAAAATTCGGAATTTGGAAATTTGAAAATTTCTATAGTTCCGCAATTTTCGAAAATCAGAATCAATTTTTGCATTTCGAAATTTTTGGAACAAAAATCGAAAACTAATTTTAATTTTCGAAAAAATTCAAAAATTTTCAAAAAATGCTATTTCCGATCCGTTCCGTTCAATTTTCAGCCCTAGGTAGGTTGCTTATATCATGAATTTAATTCAAATAATAATTATTCATTTTTCATGTGATGTTGTTATTGGTCCCAATAAGCTCATAACTACCGATCCATTACGTTCAATCCTTTTTGACCGTCAATTTATCGATCAATCTCCGGTCTGGGCCTACTTTTGTTTGCAACCATGCATGTAAGGTTCTCATTTATGTTCTTTTGAAAATTATACTAAGCGCATGTGCGTTTAGGAATAAGTACATCCTTTGGCAAATATATTTCAATCTTCCCCACTTTCACTCATTAATTTTAATTAATTCCTAAAATTAAGGGATTGATTTAAAATGAAAAATCAGATTTATTAACAACCATTCCATGTATATAAGAAGTTATTTTAGAAATTTTGTACAATTAGAGATTTTTTACAATTAGCAATTTCTTATAATTAGAGATTACATATAATTAGAGATTACATATAATTAGGGATTAAAATTATCGATGAAATAATCAATACCGATTTTTATTTTAACTGTTGCTATATTCATATTTTTCTACGTTATATTCATTTGTTCATATGACCATATGTCCTGTGTTCATATTATAAGTATGATGTGTTCATTTTATTATTATGCTATGTTCATTTTATAAATTTGATGCATTCATATTATAAGTATGTTCTATTCATTTTATAATTAAGATATATTCATTGTATATATAAAAGTGTGTGTTATATTAGAAAAAGACTATCAGAATGTTGTGTTCATTTTATAAAATGTTATATTCATTGAGAATGTATTTGGTATTCATTAGTTGTATTTATTTTATTCTATTTATGTTCATCATTTTACATTCTTCATGTTCGTTATATTCATTATTCATGTTCATTAGCTGGAGTAATCGCAGAAATATAAATTTTTTTGAGTTAAATTTTTGAGATTTTGAAAAAAAAATATTTTGATGCATTTATTATGGAATAAATATAAAATAAATTGTAATACATCTGATTTTCAAAAATAAAATTAACAAGTCTCATTTTTTCTCCCGTATATCTTTCTACCCTCTCTGCATTTCTCTCTCTCTCCCCTCTCTACTCCCTCCATAGCCACTATCTCTCTTCAAATCAAACTCCACAGCCACCATCTTTTTCAATCTTCATTAGCTGACAATAACCCCCATCCAGCGCACATACTTCCTCCAATCGACCGAAATTCACCATCTACGACTCATCACCTCTCTCAATCGCCACCATCAACGATCTCTCTCAATCGCCACTATCCATAACCCACCACCAAGCAACCGAAAATTCACCATCAAGCAATCGAAATTCACCACCCTCGACATCATTTATATGAGAGAGATCGATGAGAGGGATGGAGTGGGTAGACATGGCAGTTAGGTAATGATTCGACGGCGAGCTTGGATGAGGGTGGTTATGATTGACGGAGGGTGGTGCGGATTCGGTTGGAATTGAAGTTATTTATTTCGTCAGTATGTAATGTTCATTTACTTCAACGTTTGTATTCATTTGATTATAATATGATGTTTATTTTAAATTTAATATGTTATAAACTGCTTTATTGAAGGTTATAAATGTTCATTTCGTCATTGGTTAATGTTCTTTTCGTCAATGCTTATGTTCTTTCGTCAGTACTTATGTTTATTTACTTATCCGTTTTTTGTATTAAAATTTAAATTCTTATTAATTTTAAAAATTATGGCATGAGTTAATTTAGGCATTAATTATTGAGTTTATATAAATCTAATTTTTTGTTTTAAATCAATCCCTTAATTTTAGAAAGTGATTGAAATTAATGAGTGAAAGTGAGACAATGAGATCACTTGTCGGTGCATCTTACTAGCTAGGTACACCTAAGCGCTTAAAATACCAATTGTTATTCTTCCTTCTCCATATAAACTACATTTAGTTTATCCTACTTGAAAATGTCATATTTTTCTTAAAGTTAAGACTTTTGATGAGATTTACTTTTCTTTTTTTTTACAAGTAATGAATGTGTACCTAATTACTATGCATGGATGTTTTGAAAACCAAAATTACATATTTTCAGCCCTTTTCTTAATTAATCTACCTCTAAATCAAAGTACAACTCTTGGAGCGGTATATATATATATATATATATATATATATATAAAAATATAAATGATCAGGTACAAACCACAAATATCGTACAAACGTACGTACGAATTAGTTGTATCTTAATATATTTTTGTTATATCTTCGTTAGTTTTGTTGTATCTTGTTTTTTTTTGTTGTATATTAGTAAGACCCTGTTGTATCTTATTACATTTTTGTTGTATTTTCATATCTTAGTTATTTTGTACGATACAACAAAAATATAGCTAATGGCTAGGTCAGATATACGATTTATAGCGATTTATGTTATTTTTTTACTGTAGATGATATTTAAAATTGTGATATATGGAGATATATGATATTAATAAAAAGACAAAAATGCCCTTGACAAGACAACTGACAACACTTGATTTAAAAGATAAATTAATAATAATTGGTGTATGAGATTTGATATGATGTGATGCGATGTAAATATTAAAAGAATGAATAGGGGTATGTAGATGGAAAGTAGGATGAAATATCAATAAAAATTAATAATAAGTATCAGATATATGATTGAGTATGTCGATAAATCAATATCAAAAAATTCATAAAAATTGGAAGAGTGACCTAGCCATTAAAATTTTTTGTTTGCTGAAATCAAAAATGAGAATTTTTTTTCCCTCACAGTTTTATTGAGTACGGTTTTAACTCTAAGCTTCTTGACTCTTAAGTTCTGCCCCCGGAACTCCTGAATTTACAAATTACTCCCTGCATTAGGAAAAAAAAAAAGAGGTTTACGGACCATTTTTTTTCTGACAAATTTAATTTTGCAAACTAAACTGATACATTCTGATTCAGTTTTAATTTCTGGAAACTCTGTACTTACAGAAGTATGAACTTCATCCCTGAAATTTTAGTATCTGCAGCTTAGTCCCTGGAATTTCAATTTCATAAAAATTGTTAGAAAAATCAGTGCAATATACTTTCTGAAATTCATGGTTCTGGGAATATTGGTTAACTGCACTGAAAAAATCAGTTTTCAAAGTTCTACAAATTCTGCAGATGTGTGCAATCCAGTCCCTGGATGTTTGAGATTTTGCAATTTGGTCCCTAAAACTGTGTTTCAGAAAAGCGGTTTTGGAAATCAATTTTTTTGGGGAGAACTGTGTTAAACAGATTCTGGGAGGAGAAAAAAAATACTACAGATTTCCTGAATTATGCAGTTTTCAGAAGTTATACTTTAGCCCCTGGCATTCTTGGGTGTTTGTTTTAACCCTTGCAACTTGTAAGTTTTGTCAAAGGTGTTAGGCAGTTGGAAAAAGTGACTATATAGTCCCTGAAAATAATTTTTGAATATTTGGAAAGTCTGAAGTTGCAGCAGTTACACTTTGACCCCTGATTTTCAGAAATTTAACACTTGAAACCCTGAAATTCTATAAGGACACGAATTTCTGGACCTAAGTTCACTGGATAAGATCTGGTGGTAACTAAACAGCTCTAAAACTGTTATTGTGGTAAATCTGCAGTTTTACAGAATTTACATTTCAGCCCCTGAACTTTGGATTTTTTGCATTTTAACCCCTAATTTTGCAGATTCTGCAAAATTGCTGCTGATTTGAGAAATAGTGCTTGTGAAGCACACTAAAACAGTTTTGTTGAAGTCTGTTTTGAAAAAATTTCTTTTAGCAATATTTACATTTCAGTCCCTAAACTTTCAAAAAGTGCAAACTGCCCCCTGGACAGTTCTATTCACATTTTCAGATTCTGAATATATTTATTTGTGGAGGTTGGTGTATTGGTTTGGAAGAGTATTTCAAATTGACAGTCGTTTTGTTCTTTGATTACTAGGTAATCAAAAATGGAAGGTGGAAACACTTCGACTGGAAGGAACCTTGTGTTCGGAAGCTTTGAATATGAGACTTGCCAACCTCCTAAGACTGGAACGAATGGATTTTCAGTGAGTGGAACTAATGTGATTGATTCCGTACCTCGTGCAACAAGTATCGCCATAAAAGTGCCAAAACCCGACAAATTTGATGAGACAAATTTTAAGATGTGGCAATAAAAGATGACCTTCTACTTAACCACACTTGGTTTGGTCAAATACATTCAATAGGATGCCCCTGTCTCAACTCTAGGAGCCGACAGGATGATGGTGTCTGTTGTGGAGGCTTGGAAGCAATCTGACTCATTGTGCAAGAACTATATTCTAAGTAGTCTCGACGATGAACTGTACGTTGTGTATAGTAAGGTAGAAACTGCTAAAATATTGTGGAACTGTCACGCCCCGAGTCCCGTGACATCACGTTCTCCGAGGGTGACGCAACGATAAACAACAATAACAATATGCGGAAGCGACAAAATAACAAACCATAACGAATACAACGTTATACATAACACTCTAATGAAAGACTTCTCGGATTTCTTTTCTTATTTATACTCACAAGTTTACATACTTAAGTGCTATTGGAATTTACATCCATAACCGACTACAATTCACTAACACATCCTATGACGAGCTCCACCCAATCTTGGTCGTCCAAGCTAGATGCCCTGTCACCTGGAGTGAGGAAAACAATAAAGACAATACGAAAGGGGTGAGCACAAATTGCCCAGTAAAGCCCTTGCCAACGTGGCTAGGATAGGTGTATAGACCTGCACTCAAGACCAATATACCAATAACGATGCAACCACAAGATTCCTCAACTCCAGGACCCCAAGAAATCGGGTCAACACAATCTATAGCATATACAAGATAAGGAAAGAATTGATAGGAGACGATAACTATAACAATGCCATGAAATGAAACGTCAAAGGTTCAATGGAACTACAATAACGATATCAGCCTACCAAGGAATCCATAACAATACGATAACGATATCAATTCACAAGAGGTCAATAACGATATGATAACGATATTCATTTCATAAACACATTGAGTTGGCCAAATGCCGAATCCATATGACTCAGTTCATCTAAGCATCACCTGCAGATGACACCTAGACTAATGAGTCCACATCACATACAACAACCGGTGTCGTTTTCCTCTT
>JAOTQG010122878.1:0-10510 GCA_025631175.1 Iris virginica | reverse complement strand
GGTGTGTCCTCTTCGTTGGAGTTACTGTTCAGCATGAGTGTTAGGTTGTGGTTAAAGGAAAGATGAATTGTGTCTTTCTCTGTCTGCTATTTTTTCGTACATGCGGGGTTATTGGTCAGAATGGAATGATTGGATTATTTGTGATGTCTTTTGTTTCCTCTGTTAAGAGCTAAAATTCAGTTAATGGAATCTCTTGGATTACCATTTGGATCGGGAGGCTATGCTTCATTAGTTCCGCGCCCCCCCCCCCCCGGACTCTCCTCTTCTTTTTTCTTTTTATTTTTGTATAAAAGAAGAATATTATTGATAGAATAAGAATGTACAAAGAAAGAGGGACAAGAAATCCACCAACATCCAAAAACAATGGATACACAAGAAAGTACTCTATAGCAGCTTTCCAATCTCTAGTTAAATCTCCCAACGCAAACCTGGAAAAGCGCCAAAACTCCTAGCCCATAGAGAAGATTGTACATTAATCTTTTCCCGCAATAGTGAAAGCGATAACTCACGATTTTTGAAGATCCGAGATTTTTTGAATTCCATTTTCCTACTTTCCCCTTTCTTTAGGGGAATATGCCTTTGATTAGTCGTTCCTTGTTATCAGTAATTTTTTCCTTGTCCGTTCCCTCTCTTCCTTCACTTTGAGAAGAGCAGGCATGTTAGAGCTTATACCTCAGTTTAGATCGCAGTATATTCAAGTGCTTGGACTTCTCTTACAAACACTTTCTTCTCCTTTTCAGGATCTTGTACCTCAGTTTAGATCGCAGTATATAACTTATGAAGATGCATTCATCAAGAAAGTTAAAGGTGACTCTTACAATGTGGATTTTGTCACGGTTTATGTCGTGGACTTCTATGTCCATTTTCTTAACAAGTGATACCTGATGTTCCTTATACTTTCTGCTTGTAATTTTCACATGGTGAAATTTAGATTCGCCGTCAGTTTCAACATATCCCCTTATGATGCTCTTATTTTTTTCTCAACTTTCTTATTTTTCTCAATCTCTACTCCATATTAGATAGTGCTTTATTTTCAATGAGCCAATTTGTCCTTGTTTCGTTTTATAAACAGTGGATTAACTCTCGCTGACGTTCACTTCTTATTATAGCCAATGCCTGGCTGCAAGATCTTTTTGAATATGATGTGAACACTACTGAGCACTTAATCATATTCCTTGCTATACTAAGAAGCTATGACACCGACACGTTGGACACACAAAACTCAAAAATTCTTACAAGGCAATACAAAGTTTGTTAACGAATAACAAAAATAATTACTCCCTCCGTTCCAAGACGAGACTATTTCTTATTGGGGTGTTCCAAAACAAGTGTCCACTTTGGGATTCTTTTACTTTTTGGAGCTTTATAGAAAGAATTATGGCCAAAAGTTTTACATTGACCCACAACCAAACTCTTTATCACCGCTCATTTGTTAAGTCAGGTGCTCCCCTAAAACTTTGTGCCAATTAAACACGACACTTATTTTGAAAGAAAGGAAGAAGTAAATGTCCTCTTTGAATTGGTACATAGTCTTTGGAGAGCATTTGCCTTTATCAATATATGGTCACAAAGAGTTTGGTTTTGGGTCCATGAAGAATTGTGGCCATAATTCTTTCTATAAAGTTCCATATAAGGAAAATTTTTTCCAAAGTGGACACGAGTTTTGGAACATCCCTAAAAGGAATAGTGGATACTAATGTTGGGAATGAGGGAGTTACAAACCAACAATTAACATGAAGAAGCAACACGAAATTAGCTACATTTTTTTTTCTTTACCAACAAGTTCATCAATCAGTTGTACATATTTATTCTTTATTTAATGAAAATTCTTACTTCACCAATAAATTACTTAATTATATTTTTTTCACCAATCATCTGTACGTACTATGTGTAAATATTATCCAATAAAGCTTCTTATGTAGGAATATTCTTATCTCCCTTCCCACCCCAACAAAAACAGGGGGCGAGCCCCAAGAGTGTTCCAGCGTGTCAGATATTTAAAAATGAAAAATAAATGTTTCTGACTCCTCTTACGAATTTCCAAATGTCTCCAAATGTGACACTGGGCTGGGGTAGGTGTTGCTGCTTCCTAGTTGCTACACATTTCTACATTTGGCTCTTCCCTTTGTCACAAGTAGCTGGTTTACTGTTGCTGGTTTGGAATGTGTGGTGCCCCATCAGTTGTGTCACTTAAAAGTTTGGACTGCTTTATGTCTGGTTCTTGGGGTCGTTGGTCTTAGCTTTGTACCGCTTGTATCAATTATTTTGCTTGTTTTGGTGGTGACTAGAATTTAATGCCTAAATTTTTTTCAAATGTTCGTATAGATGAGTTTGTATTTGCAACAGAACACCCTACTGTTGCTGGTGGAATCGCTATTACAGCTGGTCTCCTTCTCATGCGAGGTATGAAGCGTATATCACACCTAATTTCTTATCTTCTTACTTTACCATTCCTATAAATGTGCACAAAACATATTTAACAACTATTGCAACCATAATATAACTTGGGGCTTGTCCTGTGCTTCTTTTAGAGTAAGTTGCGTTAAAAAAATTGCAAAAAAGTTGTAGACATGTTTATTGGACTCTAGTAGAAATGTGCAACTTTTGAAAAGTTCGTTGCAGCTCTCATCTTTTGAGATATTTGAAGTTGTAACTTTGCCACGGATGGTTCTGTATGATAAGTTGGGATGAAAGTCAAAATACTTGATCACCCTGGATAATCATATCACACTATATTCTTCGCACATGCTAGCCAGTAATTTCTTGTTTACTTAAAATGTAGTAATGTACTATATCTACACTTTATCGCATTATTAGGTTAATTATATACCTTCTCTAATATCATAGGATTGATGAGCCTATTATTGCTTATAAATTGTTGCCTATTTATATTTAGTGTTTTCTTATTTAAAATTATTTATCAACTAGATCAAATTAACTATGATGATAATATTTACTGGGAAGGATAATGAGGTCATTGTATTGCAAGAACACTTTAAAAGTCACTTCTTACCGGGCAATGAAGTTGCAAAAGCTAACTTTTTAAGCTGAGTTGTCAACTTAGTTGTTAAGCGAGTCGTTCGTTTGAGAAAATAATTTTTCACTAAAAAGTCTAACATAAAAGTTTCTTCTCCGGAATTTGTACTAGAAAAAGCCTCAATCATCCTGCATACTAAGAAGAAGGAACGACTTCTCCATTTGTATGTGCATTAATGTGCAATCTTCTCAATGTGTTTGAATCTTTCGTATGCGTACTTCTATATCCTTACAGAATTGATGATACTTTGGAATCATTTTTCATGTGTATTTGCTTCTGTCACAGCTTGTGTAACCAATACGCGGCCTATGTTCACAAGGGATATAAGTCGATGAGCATCCTGATGGCATATTGTGAGATGTATTGGCTAGAAGTTTCAAGGTTTAATTTTTTGGTTTTGAAATCATTGATCTTCGACTGATAGAGAAAAAAAGATCTCAACTCTTAGACGAGAGCATGTCCCCAGTGGTGTTAGTTGCATGTAAGAACTCTGACGTAACAAGGCCTTTGTTCGTCTGTTGTGTTCGACTTTAGCGTAGTAAGTAATATGAGTGGGGGGGCCTGATATCAAGTTGAAGCTCTGCTTCTTAATTGAATAAATTTTATTCGTTGGTGTAGTTTCATTTCTGCATTGGGTACTTCAAAGTTATCTGCGATCTTGGTGCGATGTTGGTTGTTACGCACTTCTCTTATCAGACTCCTTTCTACATACAATTCTGCAAATACTTTGGAGTATCAAACTTTATATCTGCATACCTAAGCCTGGTTGAAAATATCCTCAAACGTTGATGTTATGTAATGTCACCTAAGACATGCTGAGCATATCCTTGAACTTTGCTGCTATGTAACTGCATTCTAAGATTTGCTGAAGTCTTATTCTCTGTTGGTTCTAAGATCTACACCCTCCTGGTTGCAGGCCCTAGAAGGTTCTTGTTTCGTCAAACATTGGGTCGACTTCAGAACGAAGAGGTAACTTTCGTATCTTGACCATCGCCCTCCCTTGTCATTGTAACGAGTTGAGACATGGACGCAGATGCTACATAATCTCATTGGGACTATTGTTTCAGTTAGGCCATCATTCAGAATCTTAAAGCCTCTCTATGGATCATCTTATGACTGCCGTATATGTGCAGGCACAGATTATTAGAGCTTCAAAGAATGTAAAGGAGTTGACGCTCTCAGTAGAGCTTATGAAGAAGGAAAGCCAAAAACTTCTCGAAAGGGCTGCTCTTGCCGAGAAAGATATGAAACATGGCCATACCGAACTAATGTAGAGCTGATTTCACATATCATGCATGGATGTGTTGCTTGTTTTTCTGAATACATTGAATTTAATGTTTTTCTTGTGTTCTGTAGGAGTGCTGGAAGACGGATTCAAAGTCTTGGCAAATCAGTTTACAAGGTTGAAAGTGAAGCTAATGGTACTTTATCTGCTCTCTGTTTTCCTTTAGCTTGAGTTCGTGTTATGATCTGTCTGGAGGTGCTGGTGTATTTAAAATACACCGCGAAAAATAAACCAGTTACCTTTTGTAGACTGGCCATAAGGGGGTAGGTATATACGACTTCAGTCTTGCTGTGAGTTAGCCTCTAGCCTTAAGAGGGGGTTGATAGAGCACTCAAGTAAGCCCCTCTTAACGGAGATCATTTCTGGAAAACTTTTTTCATTTTCTATAAGATGAAGGTAAAATATGTTGCAGCTCTATTTGAAAAGATTCATTCTCCTCTGTTGATGGCTAGCAGTCAACAAGTAATTTACTTGAAACTGCAAACATCCTCTATTACATCTTTTTTTCTCTACACTTCTCTCAGGGGAGTCATCCTTCCCGCTTGTTCCATAGAAAACAAATCCTGTAAAATCTTATAAAGTAAATATTTCTGTGTTCATCTTCAATCTAGCAACTAAACACTGGCAGAGAATATTCTCCCATAGTTGTAATTTACACTAGTATGGTTTCTCAAAGTTGAATAGGCAATTGTATTTGGTAACTTAAAACACCTTTATTTTTTTTCTTTTTCTGGAAGGGGGGATGGGAAGTACTTTATCTGCATACAATGCCATTTTCAATCAACTAAATTATTTTCATCCTTTCTGATAGATCTGATGGATGTTCTGCGAGAAATTCCTGGCAGGGAGGCTTTGAAACTAAGGGCAGAGGTGAGTCGTACATGGCCACGTGTATCATCATCCTTTTCTTCTCTTCTCTTTTCGTTTCTTTTGTTTTTGTTTTTTTGGGTGTGGTTGTGCATGTGTTAGGAATTGAAGGAAGCAATTTTAAGAACAAGGATAGATGCAAGCGATGACCAAAAGCGGTTAGATCAATAAGGATGACCTGCTACAAGAAAGGGGTACCACTGGCCAGGCCACATAGAGGCTCAGCCCAAGGGGTCATCCTCCTTGAGCTTTGAAAATTTGACATTTACTACCTTTAAAGGAAGGAAAAATGACTTTTTACTGCTTAAATCAAGAGTAGCATCAATTAGGAGCCCCTTTTTTTAAGGAGAGGATTGCACTATCTGATAGTTTTGACTTCCATTTGGCTCATTAAAGTCTAATGAATAATTGCATTGATCAGCCAATTATCATGCTTGGTTGACCAAATTGGAGAATGTAATACTCCCTCCCTTCCCTTTTAAGTGTCTAAATTGGAGTGCATGTACTGACATTACATTATCCATTTTCTTGACAGGTTGCATCAACAGCATCGTTTCTCCGAGATCAGAGGATTACTATTGACAAAAAAATAATGAAGATCTCTGAATTAGGTATTTGCGTCTAATGGGTTGCAACTATCACAGACGCGCTAAATTTTTGTGTTCAGTACCGTTTCCTCCCCAATTACTTTCCTAGCCCTGTTCACCATTAGCCGTTGATGATAATGTTTTGAATCCCAAACTAATGTGTTCAAAAAAGAAAAGAAAGTTGATGGTAATGTTTGGAAAACAGGATAATTCAGAGTTTTAGGCATTATAACGTCAAATTCTGGTCCCCATATGGAATGGAGCCGATCTTACTTTGAGCAGTAAAAATAACTGGCTTGCTAAGATAATGCAAGAACATCTTAATTGAAGTTCTGCCTTCTTACATCTTACCTTGTTCACTCTGAATGAAATCATTGGTAAGTGAGGAGGAAAAATCAACTAATTCATGAAGGACTTTGCCAGCTTAATTTGGGTTAGGTGCTGTTTTTTTCTTTTTTTTAGATGCTGAATGTTGAAGGTTGGCGTCTGAAGAATTAACAAGTATTTAAAAGTTGAAAGTTGAATCAGTAAAACTATTTGGTGAATAAATTATTTGAATATTATTTTTTGTCCATTTTAACCATACGTTAGAGATTGTTGTTTATAAGTGTTGAAAAGTAATGTTAGAATGCTTGTAACTCGTAAGGAAAATAAATTTTGTAATATATTTATTATGTATTTACGTAATTATTTTAGTATAATTACTTAATTATGTACTACCTTTGTCCTTAATTTTAATTTAATTATTATTGAGATTATTATTTAATATATATTTACTGTGTTTTAAATTTTAAAAATTATTTCTTTTTGTATGATTATAAAATAAATAACCAATCACATTACAATTAAGGTACAACACTTTAATGCATTCAGTTGATTTTTTTTATGTATTTAGCATTTTTTTTTGAATGAGGCATGCTCTTACATTTATTTTATTTACACATTTCAAATTTTTATCTAATTAAAAAAATATAAAAACAAAATTTTAGAATTAAAAAAGAATAAAGTTAAGAATAAAATGAAAAATTATAAGAATAAAGTAGTAAAATAAAAAAAAAGTAGTTTTAATTAATATATATATAGCACAAATATAATTCAAAAAAAATGTAGAATTGAAATTATCCATTTTTTGAAGGGATAAGTGTTTTACGTATAATTTAAAATAGGGTAATTATATATTTATACCCCAGTGTATTTGAAATTTATCCCGTACAAAAAATAATGCAAATTTGGACAAGTATTTTCAAAGAAACATGCAATTGCTTCCTTTTATCTAATTTTTGCCAAATTAACTATTAGGGGTTAACATTTATCACCCCCAATTATACTTATATGTTTGGAAAGAGCCTTAATATCCAAAATTATTTTTATATTTAAAAAAAATCACCACCACCAAAATTAAAATCATCCCTCTCAAATCGAATTCTGGCTGCAACATGCAACAATGCAATCCCAAAAAATCAAACACCTCCTATCAAATCAAACCAAAGCCACCTCCAATCAAACCAAGTCAAACCCAACTTAAACTCCAGAATGGGTAGGCAAGCAAAACCAAGAACGGCGAAGGAATCGATGTACCAGCATGAGATTTGGAATTGATTTCATGGCGAAAGAATCGAGGGAGATGAAGAAGAAGAAGAAGAAGCTCACCTTTTCTCCGATCTGCATCCAGGTTTCAAATTCGAGACCCACAACAGACATAGAATTTGTGATTTCTTTGTGGGTCGGATTTGCACATTTATTTGTGATTTCTTGTGAGTCGGATTAAGTAAAAGTGATGAAATATAGAGATTCAACCTTACCTACAGGACAAAACTCGTCAACATGTACAACAAGATACAAAAGGGGATCAATTTTTGAATGTTTAGTGAAGAAAATTGGGGATTAGGGTTTTGCGGGGAGAGACAAGATTTAGGGAGAGGAGAAATGAATGGAGGAAAAGAGGGGAGGGATTTCCATTTGCGCAATGATGAATAGACTTGCGGCCTCTGGCCTCTGCTAATATAAATGTTTGCCATTCTTGTTTTCGGGAGAATTCTTAAGAGGTGGCTGGTTTTAATCATCGATC
This sequence comes from Iris virginica, assembly GCA_025631175.1. NCBI lineage: Eukaryota > Viridiplantae > Streptophyta > Magnoliopsida > Asparagales > Iridaceae > Iris > Iris virginica. The sequence goes on along the minus strand of JAOTQG010122878.1, from coordinate 2,666 downwards.
TGGCACACTTACGTATTTTTTTGTTTATTTTAATTACTTAATGCTAAAGTATAAAAAATAAGTCTGAACGTATCTGAATAATCAAGAAGTAACATTTGAAAGTTGAAAGCTGAATCAGTAAAACTATTTGGTTACTGAATTGAATGAATTGTCTAAATATCGTATTTTATCCATTTTAACCATCTGATAAAGATTGTTTGCTGTTTATAAGTACTGAATAGCGATAAGAGCATATACTAATTTTGAATAGAATGGTTATAAGGTAATAAAAAATTGTAATAAATTTATTTTTTATACTAAATTTATTATTAATATTTAATTAATTATTTTTATATAGCTACATAATTTATCATTGTCTTTAATTTTAATCTAATTTATTATCGAGACTATTATTTGGTTTATGCTTATTGTGTTTTAAATCAAAAAATTATTTCTTTGTATGATTATCTAATAAATTATCAATCATATTTTAAATTTGGCATGCTCTTACATTTATTTTGTTGATAAATTTTAACTTTTTACATAATTTCAAAAAAAAGTTATAAAAACAAAGTTCTATAATAATAAAAATATATATAGTAAAAAAATTAGAATTAAAAGGAAAAATATAAGAATAAAGTCATAGAATAAAAAAAGAAAAAAATACAAGAACAAAATCATAAAAGTCCAAAAAAAGATTCACAGGTAGATCTTAGCCATTCAGCCTTAATTTTAAGTCTGATTTGATAAGACGAATTAAGTTGTATTCAGATCTGAAAATGAAGAATTACCAAATAATCTGAATTCTAAATTGACTAATCGGATCGGATATAACCCCCTTTAAGATGTTAATAAGTGCAAATAAATAACACTTTAAAAAGATATTTTGGCTTATTTGTCCTGAAGTTTGTAGATTTATGTACAGAAGAAACATTATGCCATCTCATTGCATCTCTTTCGATTAGTGTTTTGGAGTTGGTAAAATTTCTCATACGAAAAACTCATTATGGCCCTCATTTTTGTAGGTTACTACATTTGGAGCACGAGATTTGAAATGATTTCTCGTTGTTAAAATCACTATGAGATAAAAAATTAATATTTAATTATTTATGTTTATCTTTAATTAATTGTTTGATTTTATTTTAACATATTTAGATTTTAATTTTATTTATATTTATTTTCAATTAAATATATAAATGTAATATTTATTTATTTTTTGATTTTATTTTTCAAGAAAAGGAAAAATAAAAAATATAGAATATTGAGGTTTCTTTTTTAAATGAATAGTATAATTAGGGGGTTGTAAATGTTAAATACAATAAACTTTTTGTTAAGTTTTTTACAAGATTCTAACGGAAGGGTACTTTTCAAAGTAGTTATTCAAATTTACACGATTTTTTATATAGGGGTAAATTTCAAGTATAGGCCTAAGTACATAGGTATAAATATATAATTATTTCTTAAAAATATTACTTTAAAAACTCACAAATTTTAAAATTTAATTTTTAAAAAATTGTATTAAATTAAATGTAGAAAGAAAAATAAATAAAAGAAATAAAAGAAAGAAAAAAAATAATAAATTTAAATATTTTTCAAAGGAATAAAATTGTACAAAAGCAGATTCGAATGTTGAACTTAACTATACAACTTTAGTTTTAAAGTTGATTTGGTAAGACACAAATGACTTTCAGATCTGAAAAAGAAATTATCAAATGATCTAACTTTTAAATTATTTGATCAAATCAGATAAAATACCATTTTAAATGTTTGAAAAGCTCAAAGAAACAACATAGACGTGAGCGGTATTTTTGAATTTTCAAATGGTGTTTATATGTATTGTAATCATTTCAAAATATTAATAAGTTAAACTATATTAAATCTGATTACTCGAAGGTAGAGATTTGTACACAAAGCTAAGCCAGTTCGTGGATTCGATTTGACTCAATTCATTTATATCCGTCTCGACTTGATTCGCAGTGCTTTTACGAGTCAAGCTAAGCATAATTTTTATACTTGTCATATTTTACAAGTCCTACTCGACTCGACTTGCGAGGCTCACGAGCCGGTTCATTAAAAGCTTGTTAAAGCTTGACTCGATTCATCATTATCATGTTAAATTTATACCCATTTTAAAAGAAAATTTTTAAATAATAACTCACAGCATTTGATGTATATTTTTTAGGGAACAAACATTTATCACCTTTTATTTTTTAACTCAAACGCATTTTACCTAATTTAATCGAAATTGAGACTTAATGAATGTGTACATACATTCTTTTTTAAGTAAAAACCAAGTAAAAACTCTATATCAATTATCAACTACAATCTCCCACAAATGTAGTAATATTCTTCCATCCAAATATCATGGAGTAATAAACCAAGGCAATCTACTGCTGTGGATACTTTAATTTCTTGATATGAATTATAATAGGGTTAATCTCATTTTAGACCCCAATATTTCTGTAGAGTTTCAAAACATGTCCTCAGGTCTCAAAAATTTTGAAATGGACTCTAATATTGCATTTTTGTTTCAAAATGAGGTTTTTTTTTTACGAAATCGTTAAAAACTTAACGAAATTTAACTCATGTGCAAAACACGTGAGTTTTTTGAGGGTCTTTCCGTCATTTTGCCCCCGATTAATGTTTAAGGTCTAAATTGAATTTTTAAAAATAAACCTAATTTTTTT